>JAUYWI010062832.1:0-15582 GCA_034780595.1 Parotoplana pacifica | reverse complement strand
TCTTTCTTCTGATTATTGTTTCCAACATGCTTCGTTTTTCTTTGATTTGTTGGAGTACTTCTTGATTTGTCTTCATGCCTTTCCATGTTATCTGTTGCATTCTTCTCCAAATCCACTTTTCTAGCGGTTCTGGCTCTATTTAAACCAAACATTTTATTATCTTGCTCAAATTTGAGATATAGAATTAGGAAAGCATTAGAACTAATATAAAAATCGGAAAATTGGATGCTTCACATTTATAGTTGCTGGTCTATGAGGTCCTAAAAAATTGTCTTTTATCATAATAAATCGCTCTAAATGGTTTAAACTACCTAGTTTATTATGACATTTTACATCATTTTTAGACGTTTTGGAATAAATATATGTAATTGGCAAAATTGAGTTTCAGAAAAATGAATTTTTAACGCTTGACAGGGGCTGGACACAAAAAAAATAAATGGCTCTAAAAATACCACTGAAACATCCTAGTTTGCTCAAATATGAGATTTATAATCTAGAAGATATGAGGACCATCAGTACATGGCTGGTCCACTAAAATGTATTTTTTAATAAAATGTATTTTAGGACAAGAAACAATGACCCAAAATGATTTCTAAAAGCTAAACCTGTGTTTCCAGATCATTTTACCAAGCAATAACTGTAAACATTCGATATGTTTGGACAAAATTTATAAAATGGCTCTACAAACGAAACATCACATCTTGATCAATTTTAAGATTAAGAATTAAAAGCATATTAGAAATTGAATGCTTCATTTTTTTGGTCGCTCGTCTATGAGAACTATTACTGGAGCAGGTCCATAAAATTGATTTATTAAAAAAGTGAATTTTATCACAAAAATGGCTGTAACTGAAAAATTGTTCATTGCGTTTCTAGATGATGTTTAGTGGTTTTAAGATAAATTCATCAACTGAAATTGTATTTCAGAAAAACTGATTTTTAATGCCCCGAACAGGTCAGTACCAAATCGGTGGACCTCAATTTTGACTTTGGATAAAGTTTGGCTTTTTTACTTGGCACACTAACAGCATATCAGATGAAGAAGAAACATGCCAAATATAAAATAGTTTCAAAAAACTAGTCATAATAAAATATATGGGATTTTCAAATATGGTCCTGCTAGACAAACAACTGGAATTGAAAAATCTATATGGGAGATGTTATTTAAAATCAAAAAAAATTTATTTTGGCTCTCAGTTGCACCCAGGTCATAGAATCAAAATTCTAAAAAATCTGGAATATATGTATATAAAAACTATTATGTTTTGCAACATATCTACCAACAAAATTGTTTTTTTTGCAAAAAGTACACTTTGACCCAACCTCATTTTTCAAGGAGCCGTCACGTGACTTTAGAGGAGTCAGACCTACAGCATTTTTAAATCAAAAGAATTTGGTATACTGATTCCAGATTTCATGTTAATCGGTTGTGTCGTTTTTGGGTAGGATGAAACATTAAAAATACAATGCAGCTATTATTACTAAATAGTGTGTGAAATTGTTATTGATGTGTAGCAAATGCAAGCAACTAAAGCAATCTATGAGGAGTAAATAAATAGAATATGTATACCTACAAATAGAAATTTTATTACAATATATACAGCAAATAGATTGGTTGTTAAAAGACTAAATAAATGTGCTTTATCAGACGGGTGACTACTTTTCAACTAAATGACCTCACTAGAGGTGTAAGATTTATTAATACAATATCAAACATAGACGCCTAGATTAGACTAATAAAATTACATATGTAAAGCATTCAAAGATAATAAATAGGCCATGAACTTACCGTTAGTAAAGAATTTCTGTATTTACAAAATAGTTCATGATATAGGTAATCTATAAATATCTATAAAATATGGATCAATGTTTGGTTTAAATAAAGTTTTAAATGCTTTTAAGAAGTTATTTATGCGATTAGAAATATTGAAAATAATTCAGTGTGTATTTTGACCTTATAAGAGTACTTATTCAAAACTAGCTTTGAAATGTTTTTGAAAACTTTTTTACCAAACATAAACTCATCAAATTAGTAAATTAATAACATGAAAATGTTATTATGAATAAGGAATTTTCGGGACACTAACTAAATTTTCAGGAATCATAGACTAATTTAAAAGCCAACAATTGATCCGAATAAACAATGCATCAATTATATAATAAAATGTGAAAATCAGAACATGGTGTTATCTGCTGCATGCATGCAAAAGTGTTTTTGAAACAGGCATTTGTGAAATAACGGCAATTAAAGCAACTCCCTCCCCCTAAAAAATAGTACTTGTCGTGGATAGATTGGGCTGAAATTTGGTTCATAGGTACCTTGGAAAGATTCATCAACAGATTGGTTTTGAAAAAATCGATCGGAGGACCGAGCTAGGTGCCAATGACGTATCAGATTGACTTCAAATTTGGTGAGTAGGTCTACCAGGAAACCGGTAACACAAATCCGTAAATATCTTTTTGGATAAAATAACTTAAATGGCTCAACATCCAAACGAAAGATTTGACATTTTGAATTATGAAGGCAATTATTGCCAAATAAAAATTCAAATGTAAATAAAAATTGAAAACTATTTTTGGATAGGACAATTAAGTGACATATTATCAATGGGAGGCATTTTATTTGTTCAAAGTGGAAGGGTATTTACTTTCATAGACAACCTAAACATGTTGAGGTTCAACCTTAACGCTAGTGAGCACTTTCGTCCATATATACAAAGGATTGTTCTCAAGCTTTGCATTTATAATGGCTATTCCTCACTCAGGGAAATTTTTATTTTATTAATTTAGTCGGAAAGGATACTTGCATATAAAAATATTTTTGCATATTTGGAATCTCTGGATTGTTTTTATCAAATGATGTAGCATAACTTGAGTTGATTTTTGATGGATACTGCAACTCTTACCCTATTTTAAAAAGTCCAGGGGATACTTTTACCGTCGTCGGCCAACGGAAGTTTAATCGTTTATAAAACATGTACACTCAAGTAACCTCCACCATAAAGATTGAAGACAATCCTTATGCGTATTATTATATGTCCTGCCCCCTCCGACTATAACTTCAAAGGTCGATACTAAATAATATTATTATGGTCTATAGCACCCATTAACCCCTGATTTATTAAAATCTGGCACATCGACCATAACTTCGAAGAGAGGAGTTAGAATCTGTCAGGTATTTGCCATGGCCCGGAAAGCTACTAAGGATGCATTGAACATGCGAATTTTATTCATTTCTCCCAAACATCAACAAAACAGAAATGTTGCGCCTAGATAGACCAATTAATTATTATGGGACGAGGAGTTAAAATCTTTTTTTTAGTTTACGTTGCTAGGGGTACCAGTACCAAAAAAGCATAACAAGTTATTATTAGTATTATAAGCAAAACACTAACCATCTAAATTGAAATCTGGCACTTGACCAAGACTAAGTTTTAGCAATAAGACTCTGCATGCTATCAGCAAAATAATGTGCGTTGCTAAAGATGACAATTATACACACCGAAATTCTTATTACCCAATCATGCTCGTGGGTATTTGTATATACAGGGTTGGGCAAAAGTAATGCCTCAGTAAATAAGCATAAAATAATAATAATTCCAACGTTTTAACCATGTCTAATCTATGGTATGCACAACACTTCATTAAATAATAACTCATTATTGTTTATTATTAAAATTATTATGTACATACATTAAACATTAATAAAATGTTTTGGAATTAATTATTTACTGGGGCGTTACTTTTGACCAACCCCCCTGTACAATAGGATAAATAGAAGCATTTCTAAAAACACATTTTTTATAGAATCTGGAAGTTAAACAGAATCAAGCTATTTCTTTAATATCTTATAATGTCGTTTACTGATTTTTAAACAGGTTTTTATTAATGGTGATAGCTAGCTGTTAGGGCTACTCGATTAATGAAAGGTTATTGTGAGGGCATATCTATTAATTCATATTCATAATTAATTAATTGTACAATAAATGAAGAAAATAGAAACATTAATAGTGGTATAAGTATAGAAAGATATACATGAAGCAATGATTGTCCGTTTTCCTTTTTCTATTTCTTATAATACACATTTCAATTTCAAATTAACTTCTTAGTCCTTCGAAGATATTCATTTTTTATGTTCATAGGAGGTTAATGATTTCATACTTAGAATTTCATACTTTCGGTGGATCGAAATCTTTTTTGAAAATATTATCAGTAACAGGCTGCACAGATCTGTGAAGGGTGACTAGAAGTTTATTTGGGGGCAGAGCAAAACTGTCAGCTGGTCTGGATATTCTGGTATGCATTCTGGTATTGTATAATGAATAAATAATTACTTACCCCAATGTTTAGAAATTAATTAATTTAAAATTTAGTTATTACAACTTCTCACTAAATTTCTATTTAATAAACCAAAAGGCTAGCTCACCATATTCCTAATCATGAGCACTTTGGGTCCCAAAGATCTATGGACATAATAGAACCTCAGGAATCGCACATAGAACATGGCCATCACAAAGGCTAGCACCTGTTGAGTGACATAGAATTCGCAGGTCAAGCGTACAACGAACCCAACGACAAATAAAGTGTAGATAATAAAATCAAATATATTCCATTTGTTCTCAATGTGGTATAGAAAACGAAGTGATAGTTTATTTTCTTTGCGTATAATAACCTAAAAAAATAAAAAATTTACAACCTAAACAAGAAGACAGAAAAAACAAAGCTTTTACAGCAAATGTATGAATGATCAAAGCACAAAAATACGTAAACAAATTAGTTTTTTGAAATGGTCAAAGTAAACTATGAACAGGTAAGCCAATGCATAAATAAAAAGTGAAGGTTACAAAGTACCTACATCAGCTGTTTCTAATAAAGAGTTTTGTAATTTAATTTCACTCTAAACAAATTACTTTTTATGTATGCATTAGTGTACCTGTTTATAGTTTACTTTTACCTTTTCAAAAACTATTTAGTTCATAAAAACCTACCTTGTTACTGTACTTTTTACGCTTGATCATTCATTACCCATCAATTTATACATTTTCTTTAAAATTGTTATTTTTTAGTCTCTTGTTTCCGCCATTTTCTGTTCGTAAATTGTTTTATATTAGGAAATTTATAATTTCTGAATTAACTTGCAAGACCATGTTTAGTCTCCTCGAAATTTATGTGTAAATAGTAAGGCTGACAAACATTGATTTTACACTTTTAGGCTTACATAATAACTGATCATTTATGATAGATATGAATGCCATTTTTTAGAAAAATATCACTGATATTAATATCTTGCAAAAATCTGATTTTGTTGCTGAGATATTTAATAATGATTTTCCAATAGTTAAAATATCAGCAACAGAAATAGATATTTACATTTTTTTTGTATAAACGATATTAATGTCAGCAATACAATTCTAAAATATGGCATTAATATCTACCATAAATACTGAGTAATAAGCCTAAATTAATTGTCGGCCCTACTACAAAGGTCAAATTCGAGTGTGTAAGTTATGTATGTGAAAGGAGCTAAATAATATTTGAATAATTAAATATCAAAAGTTCTTATTATTGTTAGGTTTTAGTTCATTCAAGATTGATGTTTTCGGCACTTTGAGCTGGTCTAAACCAAAAGTCACATGACCTTGAAATTTTAAAAATATATAGATTCAAATCAATGTTACAGAGGTATGAAAAATCGGCCTTTAAAAACCCAAATGAAAAGTTATAAAAATCAATAAAATCAATATATGTAAAGGCCATTATAGATTTAAATTGTCAAAAGGTACATCTAGACATATGGACAAACAAACAAATGTGTATCTTTTAATAATAACCAGGCCAATTTGATCACCATGATTTTGGGTCTGAAGAGATGAAGAAAACAAGAGGATTACTGTAAATGTGTATATTGAACTGCCTCCCTATGAAATGCATCCTACAATACGATTTGTTGCAATACTGCCTAAGCCCCCTATTTTAAAACAAACCTCATTAAAATTGGTTGAGTAATTTCAAGTTATGGGCCTCAGAGTTATGATATTTATTGCTGTTTTTATAATGTATCTACAACTTAACCTGTACAGAGATAGTTTGGAATATAATTCAAGATGAATTATGATGTTTTTATATTCTCTTTATAAAAATTAGTAGAATTGTTCATCATAGTTGTAATATTCGCTTTGTTAGAAGCCGACGTTGTTTTCAGAATTTCTATAACCCAGAGTTACAAGTGAATCCAATTGCTCAATCTTCAGAGAAATGTTTCCTCAGACGTGAGCTGTGTCGAAATATTTACAACGATAAACAACAAAATTGAAATTAAAACTCATACAATCCAGATGAAGTTAATTTTCCTGGACTCCTTTTAATTTATGGCTACTGGACTGGCTACAAAAATGAATCATTTGTACGCGTTTCAGGGGATTCAAGGATTTCCCGCCCTTGAATCTTGTTATGCAAAATGGTGGGGACAGTTTGACCTGAAAGATGTCTTTCCAGCACAAGTACACGACCCAAGGAGACAATAGATCAGCCAATTTCTGCGTTTCATTTTGATCTCGGTGAAGGTACGGAGTGTACGGCAGAGGAGTATGAACACGCTCTAAATGTGTGGGATACTTTTGGTTGTCAAAATTTAAAGGACTAATCCGCACTCGAGTTGATGTTTTGGGACTTAAATTTGTTTTTAAAGTTTTTCGTCGCATAAGCTATAGTAACCATGGAATGCATCGCCATGATTATATTGGACAGCCACAATGAACAAAGCGCATACAACGTGAACGATTGATAGACAATAAACTCTATACCCTGTTTGAACGTGCCACCTGTGGAAGACTCAGCACTTACACTAATCATGTTGTTGCTGATATTATTGAAGTCAACAAACTAGAGTTTGGTTGTGCAGTTGCTATAAATGAACATGTACAGAAGAAACCAAATCATTTGCATTTGATGGACAATAACGGGCTTATATTTGGGCCATGAGCCAGGCTCTTTCTACCAGTGATATGCGCCACATCACTGATGAGGACGAGATTTATACACTGTTACCATCATGCTGCTGGCAATATGAGTTATGCTTTGGATGTTGACTTTAGATATCCTGAGGGTCTTCATAATACTACCGCATCCTACCCACTAAACGATTGATATGGATGATTTGTGTCTACAACAGATTAAATCATTTTTGGCTAGTTATAAAGGGAAAACGGTTGTCGGTCAAGAAAGGAAACTAATTGCGTCGATGCGGCTAAAAACTAATTACTTTGTACAGTAACGCGTCCTGCGTCTATATCTTGAATGGGGAATGAAGCTTACCAATCATCTTGGCTTCGAGAGTATATTAACAACAATATAACCCGCTACTACGGAGTCAGACAAAATTGTGAATAGTGCAGTCTTTGGGAAGATCCAAAAGACATATTACATGAACATTTTAACTTGGTGTTACAGATGAACAGATTGACAAACGGGTTCAGAAACCAACGTAATCTTCACGCCTGATTTGGTGGGCTTGTTTATGAAAAACAAGAAAGTTGTCCTTGATCAAACAATTTATGTATGATTTACGATTCTTGATCTATCTAAACTATTACGACAATCACGTTGTTCCTGCTTTGGATTCTGCGCATAGGTCCTTTATACTGATACCTACTGATTCGTTGTTAATTATTGTGGAGTCCTGGGATATAACTGCTGTGCTTGAAACGTTGACAACTACGTGGTTAGATACATTGAAACTAAGGTCTTACCTACTGGATTCTCAATATGGATATAATTACTCCCCTGTATAGTATAATCAATAATAGCGTTTTAGAATGCTTCAGGAGGAGATGAACGTTCAGCTATTTCGCGAGGACATTCTGCTTAAACCGAAATGTAATTAAGCTTTCTGGCGACGTAGAACATTCACAATAAAAAAAACTGGCTAAAGGCTGGGACATACCTATCTGTTGTAAACACGATGCAATTGGAAGATTATCACCGAATGCACTTACAGAGTTATTATTCGCTCACACAAGCAACAGCTCTATACAGAGAACCAAAAGAAAAAAAAGCTTTTCTTTATTTTTTACAACAAGCGATTTTGGAAGGGAGATGGGCATTCATTACCACACGGACATAGATATTCCCCGCATACGGAGCGAGAGCGGTTAATCACTGCGCCAACATCAGACCTCCGCTATTACACGCTGTTCCTGCCGGGGCAAACAGTTTGGAGAAAACCCTAAACATAAAAGGCTGTCAATCCACACGATATGGGATATAGGTAGTGAGTGGTAACATTTCACTTTTAACGAAGATTATAAATGTGCGAATCGGTAGCTTTTGCTTGGTTAAGTAAATAAATCTTTTGTGAAGTATCTTTTAAAATTCTTTGAGTTCATGCGTAACCAAAGGGCTAACATAAAAATGAAATCAAAAGTGAATTTTAGCTATGTCTATTGATTTTTATGAGCTGATAGCTGTCACCCTAAATCTTGTAGTAATGATATTACTAAAAGTCTGTTGATTCGTATTCGTTGAATTTGTTCCGATCCTACTGATTATAAAAGAAGATCCTTCGATATGAAAAACCATCTTATTAAGAGGTTTTAACTTCCAAACTATTAAACGTTATTATAATGATAGTCGATAGTGTTCTATTTATTTACGTAATTACAAAGTTAGCAACCATTTTATTTTATCAATATTTTTATAATGAGCATTGATTTGAAACAATGGCGATCCATTTCAGTTCATCCAGAATTTAAAAAGTTACCGATAGAATTTCTTTTGAATTTGAAAAAAAAAACAGTTATTTCTTTATGCTTTTGGATCTTATTTGTTATGGGTTGCATTGAAATAAACCCAGGACCAACAAAGAATATTGAGTTCTTTATAAATAAAACTAAAAAGCAGACTGTTTAATTTATGTCGCAGTTTTAATGATAACTTAATTAATGTTAATAACCAACTTTTTTAATTGACCCTTATTGACACAGAGGGGGGGGGTTGGGAAATATGCTGGGCTTAATCTACTCAGAATTGAATTCTGAGTAGATTAAGCCCAACACATTTTTGTACCCCTGTATGAATGAGGGTCCATTTTATCGACTACTATAGCTCTTAAGGGATATTCACAGTTTGACATCTCAGAAAAGAAATTTATTCTATTGTTAGTCAATAGTAATTAAGGAAACCTCTTGAGAATTTTGATATCTGCAATAGAGAGACATGATAATATCATGTACAAGATAAAACTGTCAAGAATTTAAAAAAATCTGTCTTTTAAGTATTTATTACACAATATATTCCTCAACCTTGAAAACCTATAAAATATTCTGGAACTTATTAGCATTCATCGAAAATCTTCCACTTTCCTAATTATCCAGAATAGCTTGGTTCGTATTCAGATGATATTTATTTAAAGACAAAAACCACTGTAGTTTTTTTTCTAAATTTGCAGTTGCGTGACAGAGAATCAACTTCCTGAACTTCAAAATAATTATAAAGCAAATATTGTATTACCTCACGAAATTCCTCAACGATGAAGGACACTAGCCACACCCATATGTGTATCTCCCAAGGCATATCTGCTCTTTCCGACATGAGAACGTAGTATGTGAAGAAAAGCAAAAAAATTATGTACGAAAGCTGAAGGGAATAAAAATACTAAAGAATTACTCTAAAATAAAAATATCATCAACACTTTTACTATAAATTGGCAACTTACGCAATAAAGACAAAATTTAGTGATCGGTGCCGTATAAAACTTTACGACTTTCCACTCTTCTTTTTGCTCATCTGATTGGTCCTATAAAAAGGCACACATATTTACAATCACTCTTTGTCCCCAGGGGTGGGGTCCAGACCCCCTTAAAATGCCTCAACAGATTGCATAAATGTTTATGTATCAACTTCCTATAGCTTTAGTATAAAAAGTTTTTGGGGTACCTACCATCCTCTAAGATCTCGTGTTAGACTAGTAAATACCCCTAAACTGGTATACAGATGAATGTCCTGCTTATGTTGATGTTTATGAATTATATTTAATTTCTGTAATTGGTTTATTATTATTTACTAGATCATTTCTGTGATTTTGGAATAAGTTTAATCACTGCAATTAACTTTAAGAATAATTGATTTATAATGCATAGGGTAGATCTGCCCCCTAAATCAGTGGACCTCAATTTCTGGCTGTTTTTTAGTATACATTCAGAAAATATATTTGTGCCATTTTTTATTAGTAAATTAAATGTCCTGCTAATAATACTGAATTCCATGGGTATCTTAGTAATTTTCATTAAAACATGAATGAAATCAACAATTAAATAGAATATTTTTATGATAATATTTTGAATTTGTTTATATGTGTAAGGGAATCACAGTTCAAAGATTGATATTTGAACTTTCTAACATAATCGATAATGATTTATTTGGCTGCCATATATCATCCTGACTGAGGGTCAAAGTACTCGAGGAAGAAGAAGGTTCACTTACTGTTACAGGAAAATTGATCAAAAATAAGAAGAAAGGAATACAATTTAACCAAATCTGAAAATAAAATAAACCAAGTACCAAGACTAGTAATTACTATTAAATAGTCTGACTATCTATAAATCAATCAAAAACAATACCCAGCACCAGACACTCCTACATGTCCAATAGCTGTTACCTTGATGTCAGTCGAAAGTCTATGATTAGATATCCGTATTTTTTAAAAATATCGGCAGGTAGTACTAAAATTTGTTAAACAAAATCAGATACTTAATGAAAGCGATCCACGGGATTAAAAAACTAAAGTACAGTAAAATTAAATTAATGTTTTGCAGCCAGTTTCAAGTTTAATCAAAAGTTCTTCAAACAATTAGATTATTCAAAATTATAGTATACATACATAAATTAGGTAAGATAAACATTCAAAGATCATTATAAAATAGAAAATAATAGAATCAAATAATGCCTCGTAGTCACAGGGAGGGGGTAAAACTACCCCCTAAGTTTTTTTACAGATTGCTCAAGAACGACTTAACCGATTGCCATTAAATTTGGAATGAGTGTACCAATTTTTCTTGAGGAATTTTAAGTGTAAAATTTACCCCCAAGGTCACTTAACGGCCCCTGCAAAAAAAGGTTGGGCCAAAATGTACTATTTGGAAAACAATCAATACTGAACCCAAATTTCAATTGAATTGAATAATATTTGGTTTATATGCTGAAATTACATAATAATTTGATATACATATATTGAGGTTTTTTTAATATTGATTTTTACGACCAAGGTGCAACCAGAGAATCGATACCTTTTTCTTAAATTTCAGTGGTTTGTTGTAGTAGAAGAATATTGATTCAAAAAATGTTTTCGTGTCAAAAATAGACCATTGATAAAAATCTTATATATTTAGATAGGAAAAATGGAAATTTTAATTTCCGAATAGTTCATTGGAATGAATGCCTTCATAATTGACACATCTATTCTTTATCTGGGTATGTTATAAGTGTGCTTTAATTGTGATAAAGTTCACTTTAGAAAAAAAAATCATTTTTACAGACTGCCTCAGTATGGTGGCCCCATAGACTAGCAACCAGAAAATGTAAGCATCCAATTTTCTAATATTATGTTGCTTATTCTAAATCTCAAATTTTGTTTACATTCATTTCAGAGCCATTTTAATATTTTGGCCAAAAATATCGATCTGTTGGTCAAAAAATCAATAATCAATATTTTTCAAATATGAATTTGTATTACTGAGTACCTAGTGGACTCACACACCAAATTTGATGTCAATGAGACAAACTTTAATTTTGAACCAAACTTGGCCCCAGTATCGATTTTTTTATAAAAAATATTTTCCACTAGTTTTGTCCTAGGTATCTGTGTACCAAATTATAGCCCAATCTATCCACAGGAAATATGACTTTATTTGGGGTGAGGTAGTTTTACACCCCTGTGATAACACGTTAATGTTTTAGCTAGGATTACAAGACATTAAAATGAAATTGAGTTCATAGAATATTATTGAATTTGTTCACCTTATAGCTGGGCGTGGTATTGTCCATTTTACCCATCCACATGTCATCCAATTCGGGTTGATAGGCCTCCACTGACATAAAACTTTCAATCTTCTTCTCACCAGCCAGTGTGACACAAGAGTGGTGGGTGAACGGCAGTGCACGACTCAATGCCAAATGGGTCAACCTCTTGTCAGATTTGTAGCATTCACAAGTTACAGAAATAGCTGAATTCTCGTAGAAACTAAAAAAAGGTTTAATTAATAACATTCACTGTGACCAAGCTATTTGATCCTAAGATAAAATTAATAGTGGTAGATATCTTGATTTTTACTACCTCAAAGACCAAGCAAATATAGGTGGGGTAAAGAAGGTAATAAATACCGTTTAAATTAGACCTTTTTTTAAAATAAAAAACAGTGTTTTATATATCTCAAATTGTGATTAATTTCGGTCTATTTAACGATAATTTATCTATTAGTGTGTTCTGCCGAATCAGTTATTTGGCAGGTTCAATTCCATGGCATCCACTTTCTCCATCCTTCTCGGTTTGCTGTCCGGTCTTTCAATTCTCTATAGGGGTTTGGTTTGAATTCTTCTAACATATTTTTTTTTTGGTTTTCCTTTTCCACGTTTCCCTAGAAATCGACATTCCAGAATTGCTTTGACCATTCCTTCTCCACATTTTATATGTCCAATTCAATTCTTCTTTCTTCTGATATTGTTTCCAACATGCTGTTTCTTGATTTGTCTTATGTCTTTCCATGTTATCTGTTGCATTCTTCTCCAAATCCACATTTCTAGCGATTTTGTCTTTTTCTTGCAATGTCCAGGTTTCTGCTCCATACAATTGTCTTCTTAGTTTCTAGTCGTAATGTTTTTCTTCTTATAAATGCCGTTTTCGCCATTGTAATCCTTGCTCCAAGGTATTTGAAGGTTTTGACTTGTTGATTGTTAAGTGTAATTTTCATTTGATTCTGCTCATTTCTTGAAACTCGCATTACCTTTGTTTTTTATGTTTATTTTCATGTTGAAATCCTTCGCTTTTCTATTTAAGCTGTCCACAAGGTTTTATAGTCCTTCTTCTGAGTCTGCTATCATTGCTTGAGCGTCTACGAATCACACTTGTTTAAATATTTCTCCTTCTATTGTTACAAATAGAGCTAGTTAAATTCTATAAAGAATTAAGCCAAAATTGATTTTTAAAATTAAATAAACATAATTTGGTATGTTAACCCTATATCGTATATAGCCTTAGCCAAAATATCTAAACGAATTTTTAACCCGTCATTTTTCTTTGATATGTTACATTTTTTAAACGGTGTTTAGTAACTTTTTCTATTATCGTATTTGGTTCATTATTACGATATTTTAAATTATTTTCATTCAATTCATTCAAAAATACTTATGATAGAATAAAAGAACTGTAAAAAATATTTAAAAATTACTAGATTTCCAAATCTTTATTAAAAAAAATATTCTACTATAAGGTAATACACTAAAAATTGATTTCTAGTGATTATGAATAAAATAGAGAAGTTGTTGAGAGTTTATAAGCATTGTTGGCACAACATTATTTGTTGGTAGATGTTGCGCTCACATCGTTGGTATCTTGAGAAAGTTTGACGGTGTCAATTGTGTCATTCAAGACATACAACACAACTTTCACTCAGTCGATTCTGAGGAATGGCGTTTGGATCGGGTAGGTTAGCTGGCGGTTGAGCATCAACATCGCAAGCCTGTCTTGCTCGCTTGACGTGTGACAACATTGCAGAAGCTGCCGGATCCATGCTTTCATTAGATCAAGTGCCAATTCGTTGAGGAAAATTGAGCGACAATGTGCCTTTTGGTGAATTTGCCAATTTGGGTGACGTTCCAATCACAGAAGTCCATTGTACATGTCGTGTACATTGTCTACTGGGAATTTCAGCCTGGTTATACTCCACAATTATGTTCTGTTTGTGAGGTGAATTTTGGTCGGTTTGATTAGTCGAGGTTGAGCGTTGTTAGCGTGATTACACATTTAGGAAGTAATGTGTTCTCTCTCATCTTACAGAGAATTCTCTGGAAATTTGACCTTTATTCTTGTGATGGTTCTTAAAAAGCTTATATACTATTAGCTGCCAGTATTAGCTAATGGTGTGCTTGTAAAAAAGAGTCTATCATTACATTTTTTCCTGAATTGTAGAATGGAATAGAGTTGTCCTTGATTCACTTCGGGATGATCACTACAACCTAAATATACGTCATGTTCTACAAAATATCCATTCTGATCCGCTAATACCCAAATTTTGATACTACTATTTCTTCGGCATTTTACTCATATGTACTGGAAAAGGACAGAAACCTCGTGTAGACACGATTTGTTCATCCACACACATCTAAGTCTATGGTATAATTGATCTTTTGCAATTCTAGTGATATGGAATCAAGTTTGTTGTTCTACACGAGTACGTTTATCCTCGAAACGAATATGACGCAATATTGATTTGAATCTTATCATGGACATCGTCTCAATGATGCTGCTCTGCCCAAATATATAGAATCCCAAAAGTCATAGATGTTCATTTCCCACTCGTAAATTTCCAATCAACAACAGAATTCCAATGAATAAAGATAGTGCCTGTCCAGAAACACCGTACCAATGATCGGCTTGGTTTCCAGCGACACGTTCAGAAGGCATTTCACGCTCGGCATGTTGATTTGTATGAGTCACTATTTCCTCCAGAATGTTCCTTTTAAAAAATGTGACACAATTGTCGATAGATTCACAGTGATGATGTGTGGTGCAAGGCCATGATAGTCATCTCGGAGCATTCCGCCGTCTAATATTTTGTCTGTTCTGTGTCCAGCGTAATTGTCCATTTTTTTAGATATTCGGGGAGTACTCCGATTGGACCACCTTTGTCAACGTCAGATTCATCATCGGAAGACAAATATACGGAAACAATTTCATCTTCAATTCTCCTATGTCATCAATGTCACCAATATCATCAGCATTATTATTTACTTGAAACCGCTCTTATAGTCCCGGTCTTTCCATTTTGATAAGACTAGTCACTACACTGTTTATGTGATAAGAGTAATAACAAAAAACAGGCACAGCTGGCAAAAATATACTACTTATTTATATTACTCGCTAGTGATAACCTGGGAGAGCTATTTCGGTCCCCATCAAAGGCGATTATAATTTCTAGGACACCATCTTCGAAGCTCATCAATGGATGTATTGGCCTAGCTTTATCCTTTAATAAGTCTTATTGATTCTGACCTATTGTGTTCTGACATTTGTTTCACCATTTATCCTTCAATTTTATTTTTTCCTATTTATTTCTGAATACTTTTATTAAACCTCAACTTATATTCACAATACTAACTTATAGTTTAGTATTCCTTTAATCTTTGTCACAACTGTTTGTTCTGTTGATTCATTGATCCAATATATCGCATGACACACCTACTTTAATGTATTGTTCCTAGTTATGATAGTATTACAACCGTTTTTAGCAACACCATCTTCTACTGTTTAACACGCGCAGGACGGAGGGGGGGGGGGGTCTGATAGACCCATTTGAATGTTCTTTTGAGTGT
>JAUYWI010062821.1:0-15584 GCA_034780595.1 Parotoplana pacifica | reverse complement strand
TCCTTAAAATATCTTTTAGTTTGATTATTATCATTTCTATTATATTAATTTTATCACAAGGTTTTCTAATATTATTTTTAGATTGTTCACTGCTGCCAGTATTAAATCGGCTTAAAATTATGCTGCTAAATTAATGGCCAATTGCAAAATTGCGTTCTAATATTTAGTTACATTGTCATATGTAGGTATATATTATAGACTTCGCATGTTGCAGGTTAAACCTTTTTTAATCCTCGTTAACGGAAATATTTCAACAAATTCGGATTAATTAGGATTTCAAAGATGGAAGGCTCGCGTTGTATCCTGTTTCTATTTCTGTGATGTGCATTCATCAGAATGAAATTTGCTTGAAATAAAACTTATTATTCTAAAATAATTCAACTTTCCTTTTGTTTACTCCTAGCACTAGACTTGATTACTTTTGCGTATAGAACACATGTATAGGAACAAATTTTCTTTGGTATACATTTATACTCTTAATAATTTTAGATAAAGACAAGCTACAGCGAAACTCTTTATATATCCACACAAATAGCTACATAATATGTAGTGGTTCTCTTGTTCTGTCTCATCCATTATTTCGTTGTTCAAAATTTTATATTTGCTTGACAATTCGGAGAAAGTTTCTAGCATTGGGATGGATATTCTTCAGGAATGCGTCGTCGTCATGTATTTACCAATCTAAAGCACTTTAAAAGTTTCTATTGGGTCGTCCAACAACTGAACAAGCGCTACTTTTTAGGGACTGTCATCTCCAAATACATTGAGAATGTAGAAATGTAAGCAAAAGTTGAAGAGATTATGCGATTGTTTGTTTTGTGAACCAAGTTTAGATTAGAATTTGGTTATAATGAATTCTGTGCCATTTCTACAAAAAATCTTTAAATTCTAAGTTTTTATTTGTGGGTAGCCTAATTGGTGAGCAGACATGTTTCTTCACTGTATTAGTAATGTACTTCTGGCAATAGCAGAGTTACCGTATAGGTAGGCTACTGCTTTAATGATACCTTTATATTATTTTTTTATCTTGTTTTAGGTATCTGGAATACTAAACATTATTACCAATTTATGCCTTTAAATTTACTGGGTTTTTTTTTTGTTTGTTAAAAAATACTCATCAACTATCTAACTTTTGCTACTTCGAATACTAATGCTGATGATTTGCTATTTTTTACTAATCAATAATATTCTGCAAAACATGTAGATTAGTTATTTACTCCAAATTTGGCAACCTCCCTCTATATTAGATCATCTCTATATTATTAGTTATGCACAATAGAAGCCTTCGTTAAATCACCTAACATGATTGTTTAGGGACATAAATATAAGAAAGAATTATGAGTTGAATATAAATACTACCTATACTATGTAGTCGTACTCGACTTTCTCAAAGGTTCAACGTCTATTTAGCAGTAGGTATATTTGTAAGTTTATTATTATGAATGTGTTAGTTCTGACTTGGATAGCTAAGCAGGCGAATCCCCTCTTACAATTGCAACCAGTTGTTGTTCGCTTAGATACATGCAATAGCTTACTTAGGCTTCAATCACATGACTATCTTCAGAATCCTAATGTACATGCCTGATTCTTCATCAGATAAATAATGTTGTATAGTTCAGTTCGAGTTGAGAGTATTTATAATCATTGTGCTATATCGATAGTAATAATGGATAAGTAAGTATTTTTGGGTTATCTAGTGAGCTTATTCCATTTATCTAGGTGTGTTCAGCAACAGTTTCTAAATCGAATAGCTGCGACCTGCATGCCTACATTAGGCTGAAATTATAAATGTGGCTATATATTAATAGTTGCTGCACATGAACAGTTTGGTAATGGAATTGTGTTTTCTATGATTGACTTCTTGACCATAGATTTGGATTTCTATGGAGCTTCTGAGTGACCTCAGGCTTTCTTTCTTCTCAACAGCAGTGATTCATAGATATTCTAGCATTCCAAATAATAATTTGATTTTGTGCTGTATTAGTCTAATTCGAATGTTTTTACTACATGTAGGTACAAAATTAATCATTGATGAGTAAGAGTTCTTTTTTTGTAAAAAAGGAGATTGACTGGTTTCTTTTCAGTTTATCTTTTAATCTTTTGCTATTCTTATGTCCTCACTCAGTTTGCTATAAAATTATGACTTATCTATCCATAATTTCATAGAACGAAATCGATAGTTTCAGTAACTACCAACTACGGCTCTGACTTATTGTTATTTCAATTTTTAACCATTTCTATTTTGTAACTTGCAGAAATATTTTCGAAAGTATTGTATCTATCCATAGATACCGAGAAGCCCATCTATAGTTGTTTTCAAATTTCTGATCGAAATTTGACAGCATTTTATTCATTTAATATCTGGTGATAGATATTCGGGGTCTTTCTGAGTAGAATGTTAACGTAATCTGTAGGTTATTTTTTATTTCACAGCTTTTTATTCCTTGACTAAGAAACCTATTTTGATCTACAGCATAGAACAACCCCCGATGTCTCTTTATCTACTCACATAGAAAACCTCATATGGAACTACCTGCATTTCTGTGCCTATTCATGTTTGTAGTTAGATCACCAATAACAACATTATTTGATCAAATTTTGCAGCTATCCCTACTTCCCTTTGTATTTTGTTACATTGGTCCAGAAGTCATGTGTTATCATTATTTTGGGTTAGTCTTTTTTCTGGGGAAAGAATGTCTCTGTTTTAATGATGTTCTAAACAGGTAGGTAGTTTCTTTATAAAGAATGTATAACTCAGTAGCTAAAGAACAGATAACGTGATCGTTTATTCGTGGTGAGTACATTGTGATTGAATTATTAGAACAAGGAAGGTAAAATGTAATGCTGTTTCAAAAATTAAGATCGAATACTTTCCGCATTGCTGCAGCTGCATAATAACATTTTGTTTTATCAAATCAATGGGGGACTGTCGTATGGAAGGTTGACAGAATACAAGGCAGATACCATTAAGCTAAAGTACAAATACCTACACCTACCCTGGTGAGAAAAATAATGGAGAAAAATTGTTTTATTAAGAGTTTAGTTCGGTTCGTTCCATATATCAAACCTGGTCATATACGTGTACGGATATGTATGTTTTATTGGAGATTCGAGGACGAAACAGAAGAAACAATTTCTGTACCTACCTACTGTTTATTTACGTATGGCAGAGATTAACATCCAGCGGTTTATAGGGAAATGGTTTTGAGGTTTTTGTTTAGAGTACGTTCTGGATGCTATTAATAGCATCACCAAGAGGCTTTAAAAGAAAGTCTGGTTTGATAGTGTGTACCCATAGAAATGGTTGTATCTGATGGATGCCGAAATGGAGGTGGATATGCGGCGGTGGCTATGGTAGTTTAAGCTATTATTGCCAAGTTGACAGCAGAGTGATTTGGTGTAGGAGCCTACCTACCCCTATACACATCCATAGCAGGCTGATGTATTCAACACAGGCATGTTATGTACACACATCATACACCGACATGATAACTGTTTGCTTCGTAATGAGAGGAACAGACGGGAAACACGTGCGTTTCGGATGGAACCACAGCAACAGCACAGAAACTTGGGAAGTACCTTCAGTGTTATGTGATCGGGGTGGATTATTTTTGCTGAAAGCGATGGAAAATTAACTCGACAGAAAACTATACGTATCTACTACTGTATTATTTAGGATTTTGTGTGGTTCTATGTATGCCACATTTTTACTTGACTATTCATATTATACAGCAAATTCATGGCTATAGTAATTCAGCATATATCCCTTAGTATAAAGGATACTTACCTAATATTAGTTTGGGGAGCCGCCAAGTAACTAACTACACATTCCATTTTATTAGAAGTTGTTGCCTATAGTTTTGTTTAGAGAAACAACGTGATCTGAATCAGACGTTGGATATTGTGTGATCTCATTTTGAGTACATGGATACTTTGCTGATTTGTTTCTCTATATTCTGAATTATTGAATAGATATAGTACATATCTACTCATATGGCATGATAAATTTGGGGGAAATTATTCGTTTTCTAAGTATACCTACTTTCAACTGTGGTTTGACCAGTCATTACTATTTTCAGTGATATTCGTCTAGCTTTTAAACCAGAAAAGGCAGTCTATTTACTGCGTATCTAATTGAAATTCATGTTTTTGAAAATGCCTACCTAAAGTTACAATATTATTGAGTTATTTGCGCTTGATTTTGGGTATCATTTTTGGTAAGAAGTAGCTTCTCTAAGCATATATGTACATACAATAAATAGTCGACAATAAATCAGAAAACTGGTCTAATAAAAATGAATAATCGCATTAATCAATAGTCGCACATTGATCTGTGTCCTCATTGATTTTATTTGGGCATGTAGATGTTCTATATATGTTTTGAGCATCTTTGTCTTTAACTGATTTGCTTTTATTTATGTTTTTGCGGCGATGGAAGGAGATGTTCTGCTTTCTACCAGATATGTTTCTCTGAACATCTCGACTTTTTTTATTTTAGTATTGCTTTTTCTTTCTATGTATTTGAGTTCTATGAGTTTCTAATATATAAACTTTCCATATGTCGCTTTAGTTTATTTCTCATTTCTAGAAACTTTTAAAAAAAAACAAGATCTTGTATCACTATGCTTTCCATATTTACTACATCTTGCTTTACAAGTTAGGTTTCTTTTTTGCGAAGTTTAGGACAATGATATATTTAAAGTAAACTTGTGTGGTACTTGATTTCTAAACCATTTATTTTGAGTTTATGGAAATTTGTTTCATAGTTTTCTTTTACATAGTCATATTATACATAGGGTATTATACTTGATCCTATCTGTTATTACAACAAACAAATTTCAGAGTGCATTATGCGGACATTAATGTTCAAAATGACTTGTACAATTTTTAATTACAATTTTTTCCTCATTTACATTGACATTTTCAAAGACTGACCTAATTTTCGGGTACCATTTATTATAACAAGATCTTTTGTAACATTTTTGGAGAAAATATGGTGTCAATGTTAATTTTGTAGATGGTGTTCCTCATCAAAATTAATTTGGACATCATGACTGTGTCCCATTAGTAGGAAGTACATTATTGATAAAAAAAATTAAGGTTTACATATTATATAGTTACGTGATGACTAAACAAACCAAAAGTTGCTTGTATCTTTTCTTGGAAAATCCTTTATATCCTAACAAAATTATGAATAGTAACCCTAGCCAGAGCTAATATCCATTTATTTCGCTTTACTAATCTTTTGACACTTTGATCTAGTGTGTGTAATTAGTCCAGTACTGAATTAGAACTGGATAACTTTGCCAGACATAATGTGTCAGACGATGGATATTTATCAAGAGACTTTTATGTGTACCTACACCACCACCGTCCTTGAATGCATGGCTGTTGATAATGGAATTGGTGTAATAAAAATCCTTTGATACATTTCCAAACTTGAGAAGAGCAAGCTCTGTGAATGAGCACTAGCCGAGTGGGTCAGGAGGGATTGGGGTGGGTGGGTGTAGAGAACATCCCGTTATCGATCGTTGAGATTGGCAATTGATTGGAGATTTAGTTTCTATTCACTTAGCTGGCAACTAATATAGCCATAAGCTGTTGTCTTCTGTTGTGTCAAGGATAGCCACAATAGCCGTCGCCTGGGTGTACTCACTCACTGCCACCATTCAATGTGGAAGAGTGAAGTTTGATCCAGTTTACAATAATATATGACTAAATCATTAAAGGATATTGAGAAGAGTTTTGACACAAGTGAACATAGGCTACTTAGCTCCTGCCTGCATAGTGGGGGGAGGTTATTGCTGAAAACGATGAGGTTATGAGTGAAGAGAATAAGAGGGGGGTTGATTTCATCTTGGGAAAGAATTGAGCTTCCTCTAGCTTCTATACTATTCTCACAAACTGCCATTATCTCGAATTTTAATGGATTGTGTTTTATAATTAAATACATCTGTTTGAAAATTACTCTAAATGTTGCTAATTGTATGCTAGAATAATCAAGCGATTGAGATGTTGGATCGAACTATTCAAATCTGTATGAGTAGAGGGTACCTACATACATACCCAATTTTGGGTATCATTTCAAATCCCTAGATCTGTTGGTAAATAATAATCAAGTCGTTCTGTTTTTGTTTGGGAAGCTGACAGTAGGTATGGCGGTGGGGGCAGGCGTAGATAAACTTTTATCTGAATATCTTAGGAACAATTTATGATCAGAGAGAGTTGTCTAATACCTTAACTGAAGATCAAGCGCAGCAATTGTCCAGAACACTCAGAATTAAGTGGTCAGTCATTTGGTTATAAGAAGCCAGTTTGCTTGATTCTCTGGAGTTTACAGGGAGCTAAATTTATCGTTTGTCTACATCAATTTTGGACTGATTTTGAAATCGATTTTCTTTTCGATCATTGCACCTGTGTCATTTAAGAAACGGTTGACTAGGCAACAGTGCAAATGGCTTTGTTTTGATAGCAAGCCATGAGTGAATTTAATTTCAATTTATAATAACAACAAAATATATCGACTGACATGACCATTTTTTTTAAAACAAATTCTGAGATAGGCAATCCCAAGTTATGGCTAAATATTGGGTGGGGTTGAGATACTTTGAGCTATTTTTTAGTGTTTGGGGGTGTCTGGAGTCAGTCTAGTAGTTGAACTTTAAATAAGGTCCATATTGGGCAACTGCAATATTGATTCTGAAAAACATTTTTTGGGTGTGGTACATAACCTAACCGTTCAATAGGTACTTTCCCCAACTTTTGTATGAAATAAATTGATGTTCTTATTCTTAAAATATACATTGTACTCTCTTCTACATAAATTTATTATGTATCCGCTGGAGAGAAGAAGTTTTCCCTATTTGTTCAGAGAAGTACGAGCAGATTATGCCATAAAAATCAGGATTAAAGTACTTTTGTTACCTTTGTCTAGTGTTCCCCCTGAGTTACTTTGGTAAAATTTCTGTTTATCTGAGCTCAGATAAAGATATACCCAATTGATTGAAATTTAAAGTTTGATTTCTAACTAAAAAAGTACTTTAAAGCAGTGTCGGGAGGTAAATAATTTCAATTCAACTGAAAAAGTTCAGTGCTATCTCTTTCATTTAAACTGCGGATATCTCTCTTGCCGTAAAACTACGGAATACATTTCGACTGCCGGTATCGTACAAGTAAAAATCAGCCACATTTCTTTAAAATATCAACTGACGTAAGCATCGATTCACTTGTTATTAGCTAGTTCTCAATGTTAACAGAAGATAATGGTGGTAACTGTCTCTGATAGGTTTTTTTAAATTAAGGATTCTATGAATGAAGCGAGGTAGGGTTGATGGCGTCATTCGGAAGAAATGTACCAATTGCAACAATACTTGCATGGTATTTGTTCAAATTTCAAAGGAGCTGAATTGGACTATTCCTTCAGCTCCACCGAACCCGAAGACAACGTACACTACCTATGCAAGTGCCCAGGCTGGAAACCATCACGTATGGACGCCTTCGGCCAACAAAATGCAGGATATGATTGACTACAAGGCCCCTGAGAAATACCTCCGTAGAACCAGCCAGCTGGACAATGGAACCCAGGCGAGTCTCGCAGTCGACAGGAACTAGCAGCAGCAGCAGGAACAGAATATTCGGCAATGATTTCCCAAAGGCTAACGTTCTCGTGCGTCATCCCATGGAAGCTGGGGCATTCGTGGAGGAAACTCTACGACGTCTTTCTTAATGTTCTCAACAAACAAACAAACAAACAAACAAACAAACAAACAAACAAACAAACAAACAATCAATCAATCAATCAAACAAACAAACAAACAAACAATCAAACAAACAAGCAGCAGCACGTAGAGCTTAGATAATGAGTGAAGAGATCTAGTTATGACACTAGGATATAGTTTTGGTGTTTGCGCTATTTTCTATATAGATGCCAGGTGTAATAAAAGGCATAAAATGTGTCCCTATTGTACTTTTAATGTTCAAACACATGGTTTTGGCCTCCACCGTATTGCCTACTTTAAAACGATTTGCCTAGATTCTATTGATTTTATATTTGATCTAATGTAAATATTATTTAAAGTTCTTTTATTTTCTTGAGAAGTAAACGGGAGAAAATTAAACTATTAAATAGATTTCTTTTAGGTAAACTTTAAATATGAATAAAAAACAAAGATACTGAATATTTGTACGTGTCTCTTTGTTTAAAAGAAAATTTATTATTGAATATTAACTCAAAGCATCACCTAATGTTTATAAAATATGATACATACATAAAAGTTTATGGAAGTATGTAGACTGCTCTGTTATCCATTTCTATGGACAATCATCATCATTTCATAATTCACCTTAGATGTACGATCTAACCCAAGGAAGTTCAAATTAACTTGAAACGCTTTGTTTTAACTGCACATAACCCTTTCTGTTTACTGACTGTAATTTATATAGTTCTTGAATATTATGTTGTTCTTCATTTTCTATTCTGTTAGTAGTCGCGAGGTATGTGACTAAAGTTTATTACTGAATTAAATACAAAATTAAAGTTATTAGTTTAAACAATATGACATTTTATTATATGTATAAAACTGACAAAACCATTTGATATTATTGATTAGAGGAAATATATATAAATGTTTGATTTTGCAATGGGATTTCTTTAATTAGTTATGAATTGAATATCATGAAATGTTTGTGGGTATGATCATATAATATTTTTTTAAATCATCGATAGAGTAGTGATTAGCTATTGAATCATTGCATAGTCAAAACGTCATGGTTCACATGCTCAGTATCCTTTGTGTAAAAGACATGGACGACTCTAATAGTCGGTCTTGAGAATAGAAAATAATATCAGCGTAGTTTGTAGAACATTCATTATAAATTTGACGAGACAGTGCGATGACACAGGGTGAACGGAAATGTTTAAGAAATTTATTGAAACAGGTTTAGTTGAAAACAAGAAAAAAATGTAAAAATGTATTGTAAGCGTAAGCAACATAGACTAATATTTAGTCCATTGTTAAAAGCTACGAGTAAGTTGTAGGGTTGGTTCATTATATTTTTCTATGGAATTTTGTACTATACAAAAGTATTTTCGTTTCTACCTATTATTTGATAAAATTAATAATATTCGAAGGTTTCCTCTTGAATGCGAATGTAAAGCACTTTAAAATGACTATATTTTTTAATGAGGTCTAATTCACTGGTGCTATAGGATGTTATAAACTAGTCAATTATGTAGCTTACACATGAATGACAATCATTTGAGTTGATACAGAGTTCTGCTTAATCTTTGGTTCTCAGAACAGAATCTTTGTAGCTATTTGTTCTGCTTTCTTATTTGTGGATTTATTTAGTTAGGTGGGCGGCTGATTCATTAAGAAAGGACGTCCTGTAGTTTGGCACATCTGTCAAGAGGTTTGAGCTGCTAATTGATTAAAAATTTGTGATTTCAGTGGAAATTTTCCTTCATAAAAGACATTATATGGTTGATTTTATTCTGAGATTATTTACATTTTTTAGTATACTAAATTCATATTGTCTACGATTAATTTTACATTTTTTGTTTTGCATGAATTTTAATCAATATTTGAATTCGACATGTAGTGAACTACAAATCGAGTTCTTTGGTGATGTTATTTTGAAATTTAAAGAGATACTACATTTAGATGATGGTTTCAAAATTGAAGTTTCATATTAGTTAAGGTAGACATTTTAATCTATCCTGATGCTTATAATTGGCATAAAGCGATGTTAATTTGTTGATTTACAAATACATATGTATATCTAAAATACATCTAAAATATATATTACAATATTTTAAGTACTTACCTCTTGTAAATTATATGAGTACATAGATTGAATTACTATCTACAATTTCAAATACCTAACAATTTTATCAAAGAATATACAGTGATCAATTACTGAATGAAACCATTGGCCTGCAAGTGAAATTTATTGAAATTGATAAGAACTTTTATTAGAGATTTGATTATGTACAACGAACTCGCCCCACTCAATAAAATTCAAATTTAAATGGTGCTGAGGAATGGTTAATTCACTAGAAAATCTATTGGATACCATATAAATAGATAATTAAGAATACCTGAATTTTTATATATGTAAAATTAGATTCGTATATATTGAATAGATTGATTGTATTAACCTAGAGATGTTACTACCTGGAAAATGTGTAGTTTCAGTTAATGAGCTAAAAATAGTTGGTAGGCAAAAATACTTCACTCCATAGTAAAATATCCCACTTTCGCACCATATCTTTGCGATAAAGTGATAAATGAATTATTTATAGCTATTATTCATAGGTTAGTTGCCATATTTTGAGCTTCTCAAATTATTAATTAAATTTTAAATCTATATTTTCAATATTTAGTCAAAATTATTAATTTGTCTACCAGGTTCATACATAGATTAGAAATGCCTCATTGACTGATAAGAATTGAGCCCCTGATGGTGTTTATTAAAGTTCAAATATACCTTAAAATGAATAAACCTTTTTTGAATATTGTAATGAACAAAGCTTTAGATTAATATAGTTTTTCATTTCAAAATTGGTTTTAGAATCAATTATACACCTTAAAACAAACTTTGAAATCACCTATTGCATTCAACATTGTTCAACATCGGTTTACTTCTAGATTTACTTCAATTTCCTTCAGTCGAACCAAGAAAAATAAACCATAGATTTTTAAGTTCAGATTTATGGGATATTGTAATTTCTGTTTTTTGATATTTCAAATTCTAATTATTTTAAGATAATGATGATAGGAGTTTTTTTGTGCAAGTTTCAAAAAGAGCCATTTGGTCATACAGGTTGTTGCTTAGTCGAATGTGACTGAACCGTATTTGTCAGTTTTGATTGATCTCGACAGTAGTTTGGTGGAATTCGACTAGACAGACAGTTTGATTAGAATGCTCAAATATAAAATTATGAATCATCTACATAGATACTTGCCTACCTAACTAGATTTCCCTGTCTTACATTCAAGGCAATACATTCGGGGCAACTTGGCATCTATTTGACCGATCTGTACAGATACGACTCACTATAGTGAGTCCCATATCACAGCTCTACATAGTTGGATATTGGAGAAATAGCAAAGTTGGTAGTGTCAGAATAATTATTATTCAGTTTTGTGAAATGGAGTCTATCCCCTTGGGTCATTAACTGAGGCAGAAATGATTATATCAGTCACATTATAGATATGTATGTATAAAAATTATAAAAATCATATTTCTATGTGTATCTCTATTTTGTTTTCTTCGATGTCTATGCTCTACTCATTCTTTAACAATCAACGTTGAATGATATGATACGTGAAGTTCAATAACAGACAGTTGAAACTTTCAACTAGCCTCTGGTTGTTCGTTGTTTGCATGGAGATGATTGGATTTTAGTTAAAACTGCCACTAAGTTGGTCTCTAAACGGTGTGTCCATGTCATTCTATACTAGCATGTATACAGCGTTTGGTGGGGATAGCAGCTGTTTACGCGCCTGACCAGTTAGCCTCTATCATTAAAGGTCTAAAGCGATTAAATTTGGACTCCCTTGTGATTTTTCAGAGTTGTTTGTTCTTGGTATTGTTTGTGGTGGAATTTTCTATTTTTAGTTAGAGATGGCCGTTGCTTCTTTAAAAAAATGTTTACAAATTATAGTTTAGTTATTATTCATACTTTTGAAATGATCAGTTTTACTTTAAAAAAAGAAATTATATTGCTCTCTTGACAATATTGCTTTCTTGGTTTGGTTTTCTTTTTTGTAGTTTTTCTTATTTTGTGACCGGTTCAGTGAACTGACAAATTGAAATCAGAGATTGTTCCTCCAACAATTTCTGCTTCTCTGTCCTATCGATTGGGAATAAAATAGTTTCTACGTTTATAACCAAACAGTTGGTTTTGTATTGATGACAACTGATTATTTTGCTTCATATCTCTGAGTAATGGGTTCTTATTATCTGTCTTGTGTCTACAGCTGAGCTTGGAAATCGGGTTTTTATTGGGAAATAACAAATAGTTTGCAAAAGGCATAGCGCCTATACATATATTGGAATTTCAGAATATTCAGTTTTAGAATAAAATAAAAAATGATCCGTTAGTTTATGTAGGAACCCGCAACACCAAATTAATATCGAATATTACAATATTGTTTTCATTCGCAAGAATTACATTATTAAATAACTTCATTTTTATGCAAATAATGTAATTAAATTCATTTAATTTACATAAATCTAAGTTTGTTAACAATACATACACGAATAGCGCTTTAAAGCCGTTTGTAATTAGCTCCTATGAATCAAGAATGGATTATATCTAGGTAACATATAAAATGGTCATAAATTATTTTCCATTCAGCATTGCACATTTTCTAAACTGGATGATATGTTATCTTTGAGCCAGTAATTGAATGTAATGAGTTTTTTTTGCTGTCATTACATGACTACCTGTGGATTATTTCTGTTTTTACTAAAACCGGAATTATTTCAATCAAAAGCGTTTTTAAGGCACTAAATTAGTACTATTATAGTATGCTCTAGTTTAGTGCCACCAAGTCTATATGCACCAAGGCAACGATGGTGTTATTTTTGTCCATGTATCTTCTTTTTATGTAGTTTGACTATATTTTTGATACAAATAGTTACAGAGATTATTTACTAAATCAGTCAATTTTCATTATATGTACCAATTTGCTGAATCGAAAGGGGTTGTATTCAGCCCCTTCTGACCTACGTGGTTTAGAACCAGACAATGACTGTATAAAATAGGTCTGTTGTATACAGCACAAGCTAGCCAGAACTGGCTTTGATCTCATAGAAATTTGCACTTTTATTTGGTTATTAATAAGGAAATATAATTTTATCACAGTGACGATCAATAGATTCACAGTAGAAGGTGTATGAAACAGTAAAATGCTATTTATTGTTTTGATGAACATTTGTCAAGGTGTTCGTTCATGTTACTGATGCTTGACAGTACAACCAAAGTATGTTTGGGTCACCACAGACCTCAGGACCTCATGTGAGGTTGCATCTGAAACAGTTCATATTTTGTCTCGTCATCCGGAACATTGTGTTGTTCTCCACGCCAAATGGACTGTAGTAGGATTGGAAAGTGATATGGTATCATATATTATGAAGATCCCTATTATGTCTCTTGTATTTTTGTGGTGGGAGTATAAACTATATATGTAAGTACGAGTAGGTACTGCATATTTATTTGGGTTATACTTTGGATAATTCTAATTACATTTAAATCATAGAATCAAAATCGCTTTTTAGCTAATAAATTTAAATAGAAGTTATAAAAGATTTCTCAATATGACATTTTAAAGGGGGAAAATCGAATCTTAATAATTGACAACTCTGAATTTATTGTAACTGTTACTGTCTACTTTAATGTCAAAGTGGAACAAAACGCCCCTTGTTATCCATTATGGAGGAATGCAGAATGTAGATAGAGAAGCTGCCTAGATTTCCAATGACATGATATTCGAAATTGACTTGGCTGTTTGAGTCATCAACTCAAGTCAGTGCAATGGATTACTAGAACTTCATAGTAGCCCCCTTCTGTACAATTATATATATTCATGACGCGTTCTCTTTTTTCTTAAAAAAAACAGTTTCTTTTGCTCTGGTCAGTTTGTTTCTGCCTAATAACAGATTGACAAAAGGATTTCTGTTCGACATCATCGAATTTTAAATTATGTTCTGCTCTACTTGTATGCTTTCCATGCAGAATTTGGCAATTTGAGTTATTCGAGTCGGGTTTGATAGAATTAGGAGTTTTACTGGCGATTATTATTATTTCTGCATAGAGAAACTCATTTTTGTGAAAATCTATACAATGTTATCAAGGAGAAAGCAGTAAATTTGACGTTCTAGTCTAGAAGTTTGATGTTGAAATTATGTACAGTTGATTTTGTTATTCCATGGAATAGGTGAGAGTGTTTGATCAAGAAAAATAGATTTATGTGCCTGTTTATTTGATATTAATGTGAATGTTATGGACAAATTATTCGGGGTTGTTTTCATCACAAATTAGTTGTTTGTTAGATTGGAGAAACAAAAGCGGAAGCTAAAACCAAATGTCTCCTTTATTTATTAAAATTATCTATTATTGCATATATTGGGCAGCTTGCATATACATAATTATATAGAGTTCCGCAAAATTAGGACAAGTAATGGTTTTACAATTTTCATTGAATTGTGTTGTCTATCGATAGGGATTTGATTTATCGGGGATTTAATTTCTTTTAAATTCTAAAGATTTTGTTCCTTTTTTCATCACGCCTGTTTTAATAGATTGCTTTGGTGCCAGTTTGTTCTGGACGTATGTTGATTGGTAATAAAAATAGGATACGACACAATGTCACTGTTTGTTTATTCGGTAAAAGAGTCAAAACTGAAATTAAAACTATGTTTGTCATTTTCAATAGTTTAGAAGATGTCTCTTAAAACACAAAAATCAATCAATTTAATAAAGCTCTTGTTGTTAAATTTAAATTTTAAAAACATGTTTGATTAAATTACGACAAAGAGCAATTATTTCAAAGAGTATTTTTTAACCATCCAAGTGCTACCTCAAATAATGAGCAGCGATTTTCATATCAGAAGCAAGAAACTTCATTATTTGTAAACAGATTGATAATTTGATTGCATCCACTAGAGCTAATATGGTCGTTACTTCCTAAATGTGAATGAAAAACAAACTTGAAATTAGTCATCGCAATTTGAAAATATTTCGTATGCCTCATTTTATTTTTGAATTGGTAGTCGTTTTTTTTTCTTAATTATTTTTGCTAAGATTTTAGTCTGGACGCGGTATAAATATTCTTCTTTTTGTGATGGTGGACGACTCTCTCCCTGCCTGTGAGGGCATTTTTCATTCACAGTACTCGAAGAAGCCACTTGAACTGGTGTCTTCATGCTTCCGATCAGTTGCATGCAATATTTTGTTCTAAATTGGCCTCATATTTTGGAAGAAAATGGGTGCGCATTGGTAGAAGTTTTCTTTGATGATATTTCATAATATAGGTCTACTTGAGACACGAGATTTCGAATTTAAAAGCACAGGCCTAAATTTTTATTGTTGTTACTGTTACGTAATTTTAAAATTAGGAATTGATTCATGATTGCTATTTTTTAATGCGATTGTTTAAATTTAATTTCAATATTTTTATATTCATGGATAATAGACGATAATAGTATTTTGTATATATATTTAAAACAGTTAGGTTATGTCTGTGTGTGCATAATATTGAAAACAAAGTAACAAATAATTTGTTTACATGGTCCATATTATATTTTTTGTTATACTTTGGTTTCTTTAATTTATAATTTGTGCAGTTGTCAAATATTTTATGTATTATGGAGAATCTATGCAGTTATATATGCAGTATGTGAAAACTATTTTTTAAAGTTGTTTAAGCATTGCCCTCCTCTCAGACACCGCTGCTAAGGCAAATGAACTTCTATCAGCTGTTGAAACAGAATATGAGAAAAACAAAAGTGATAGCCTTAAACACAGATGATTCAAAGGTAACAACCAAGAATGGAACAGTCCTTGAAGTTGTACA
>JAUYWI010062810.1:0-15585 GCA_034780595.1 Parotoplana pacifica | reverse complement strand
TATAACAGCGTTGGCTGTACAAAATATGCTTCGTACACGGCAACAGTTTTTCACGGCTAATTATGGGACACCCTGTAAATACCAAATAGGCTAATTTAAATTTCCATTTTATTCAGGCAAATAAAAATACAAAGATGGGGTATTATTATGTAATTTAGAGGCATGCCACTATCTTTATTTAATGTTCTAAATTAATCACTCTAAAGGTTTTCGTTCAAATGAACGGTTAATAGAAAATGTAATCGCTAAAGTGATGAGTCGCTCAACTGAAAGAAAATGATTTTATCTAAACTGATTTGTAGTTAAAAAGATAATACGCGCAGATGATAGTACACTGATTGTCTACATACGAGCAACAGAAGCATCGACATTGTTATTGTTGACAAAACAACTGTTTTTTTGCAAATTAAAATTGTTCTCACCGAAAGTTATAAAAAATTTAAATGCATACGTCCCACCCATTATCTGCTTCCACTTTTGTAAAGCGCATGTTTGGTGAAAACAGCTTTCTTTTTAAAGCATTGTCTTTCAACCTTTTATTTTACTGATACCCTAAATTCCAGTTAATTATTGTTTTTATGACCCAACCCTATTTACTATCTCTTCAAATTAAAACAATAAATAGTTGTTTTTATGCACATTTATCGTCTTGCGACCACTCGACCTAGTGACTTGAAACCCCATGGTATCGCGACCCACTGTTTTAAAGCAACTGATGTAGAGACTAGGCCCGGTCTGACTGCTTACATTTGAGATGATCGCATAACTTCCACGATATTGTCCCATTCCATATCAGTAAAGGCTTCCGCCAATCGTCCGCGAGACTGCTGACAGCTCTTCACGGCGTCAGTTAATTTTAGCCTGCCAGCGCTGGGTATGTAATACTGAGGCTCGATATCTGTAACAACAAATACGAGGACATTTAATTTTGTTGTAGCAAAGCTTTCTGACATTTTAATGATACACAAATATTAATCTAAAAAAAATTATTGTGGATTTTAATAATTTTAATGAGTATACATTGTTCTGCTATTGTAACATTTGATTACTATTGTTTTGATTTGCTGCTGACGTCTTCGGACATGTGGCGCGTTACACATATATAATTATTTTAAAAAAATCCGTAAAAACGGACACCAGGCTGGCATTTTGTTTCACGGACACCTGTCCGTTTTTACGGATTTTTTACAGTGTAAATATAGTCTGGAAATATCTGCCAAACATCAATTCTGGTAATAAGTGGTTCCAAGTCTTGGATCGTGATGAATATATTACTTCTTTTTTATAAAAAATAAACGTTGTAACTTGTGGAAACAAATCTCATCCTTTTAACATCTTACCCACGATGCTTTCACATATATAAGGCAATGCTGTATTGCCGGAACTGGTTCCTCCAATGAACTCATCATCTCTCTCAATAAAGGAATATGTGGAGGTTCTGTTCCAAAATTTTCCAATACGAGTATTCGTTGCGGCCCCGGTAGAGATCCATAATTGGCTTTTGTATCCAATAAAGGCATTTGGTCTAAATAATAATAAGAAAACTAATTAGTCGATTTCAAAGAAATGGTTACTGTTAACTCAAATTGTTACCGCTTGGTAAGCAACCGTTTAGGAATTACGTAACCAATCGGATAATCGGATGGTTGACCTATATTGAAATCAACTTATCACCCACCACGGTTAAGTACTAATTTTTCTTAATCGACTTATTATTTGATAAATATTTTGGAAATAAATCATGTGAGATTTTAAATAATGTTGATTTTTGGCAATAGGCAGGATGCAAAAAAATAAATTTTATTGAATTACAGAAATAAGTCTCAGAGATTTTTTTAAAATTCCAGAAGTTTAATATGTAGGTAATGGTATATAGAAACTATTAATAAAAAAATAAAATATTAGAATGATTAAAATTTAAAACTAGCTTTATCCAAAATCAGAAATTTTGGTCTACTGATTTTATGCTCACACCTGGTCAATGCGTTAAAAAAAGCAAATGAACTTATTATAAAATTGAAAATATATCATCCGTTATTAAACAATATAGAATTTTTTTGGTGATAAATAGCTTTAAAAAAAACATTTTTTATCTGTTCTTTGATATAGTCTGATAAATCAATAACCTGAAATTTCCCTATGTAATACATTGTTTCTAATTCTAAATTTTAAATTTTAGAAATATCAAAACTTTGATATTAATAAATATCGAAATATGTGGTTTTTAACCCAGGGTCAATCTGACCGCGACATGTTGGAGAATACAAACACGAATGAAACTATCAAAAACAAATAAACAGTAATCAAGTTGTAAGTACAATTAAATGTATAATTGTTTTGGACTGTATGATGTAAAATTGGGAAAAAATATGTAATAAGGGTGTGACTTCTAATGTTAACTGCTACTGGACCTTATGACATCTTTGGCTACTTACTATGCTGGATACCTATAAGCTTTTTCTAAATATTGTCGATGAATATAATACCTATATAAGATGTATGTATTTTGTGTTCCAAATTTCAACCCAATCGATCTTATGGAAAGTAAAACAAAAATTCAGATGTTTTAGAACTTTCAAAAACATCAAACGGCTAATTCACAATGTTTCAAAAATAGCAATGACGATGCCTGGAGAATGTGGTTTTTCAAAATGTTTACAATCGACACGTACATTGTTGCAGACAGTAATTCATACATCCGATTGAGTTGTTCCTTTGTAAAAGCCTCTGCTAGACGCATTCCTTTCTGTTGACAACTATATAATGCATCTGTCCAACTTCTAGGGTCCGTGAAAAGACTGAATGCTTTCGGTTTGGCTAAAACATAAATCAAAGTAAGACAATAGTGTGACTAAACCGAATCATAGAGATTGTTCATATTTGAGAATAGCATCTATTACATAATATAACCACGTACAAGGTTCATAGAGGAAAAAGGAAAAATGATTTTTTATTAGTTTTATTATTTAGTACTATTATGTAAATAGAAAATAAGAATTATATTATATAATTATTAAATAATTGATTTTGGTCATATCCTCAAAATGCTTTAACATGATGCATCTGTTTGAAAAAAGTAGTAATTTGATTTCTACGAATTTTAGTATTTTTTTTGCATTGCTGCTTCAAAATGTCATACATTTGAGTCAAAATCAAGTTAACACTGATGTGAATCCACAAAAGTGTACAAACATAATGGAATATATCTTAAATATGTACAAACTTTAGATCGGTGTACAATGCTACGTCCGAGGTTTGATAAAAGTGTAACTGTATATTAGTGTTACAGTTCATAACCTTCTCAATACCTGACCTGTACGTCCGCATCAGGTGGGTAGGCCAGATGAGATAGTTCTTGACGAATATACTGATCAAGAAAATGAAATCTACATGTTGGTTATCTATTTAAAATTGGTATTTTAATTTTCTTAAAAAATACATCTTTTTGTATGATTATTTTTTAATGGAAGTGAATTAATTTCATTGTCAACAAATTTCAACATTGTTGTAAGTTACTTTTGACAGTAATTTTGATAGGTATTATGTATATATAATATTATTAAATTCATTTATGTGACAAAAACTAAATATCAAATGTAAACATAGACTGCTATTCCATTCCATAGCCACAAAAGTGCTATGACATAGTTGAACAAAAACCAAAAGTCAACTCTATGGGACTTTTATACTTTCTCTGTCCATTATTTATGCCACATTGGATCCTTAGGCTCATATTTATTTTTGTTACTTTGTGGAACAATGTTGTCTATTTCTTTCACGCTAGGAGTTACAACGGTAGAAGCACCTAGGTACCTACTGTGTCTTATAGAAGTATCAACAAAACAATTAATTGATACATCAGTTGTTTCAGTCCGTTTCAGTTCCATTTTATGTTTTTGAACAATTATACAGTTTACAGCTAATTGTGAATACGGTCTTCTCGGCCTGTTACGACATAAACATTGCGCATTGCCATCTCCTAAATCTATGTCGTAACATCCATAATTAGCCACACGCTTGTTGCACACAAAGGTATGCATGCATTTTTATCTTGTTTATTTTTCTTTATGCTTGAAATATGATTGTAATTGTGCATCAGCATTTGGATAAAGACACGCACAACAATTTGTATCAAAGATAAATAACTCAGACAAAATTTAATAAAATATTTAATAATTTAAATACACAATGTTGAAACATGCGTGATGATCATATTTATGTTAAAACAACCAATCATGGTAACTGAATCGTGGTTACGCCGTATGTTATAACGTAATGTATCTTATTAAAAAAATATTATATTTCATATTAATATTTAAAAAAACTTTATTTGACATTATATAACCAATGCTGAAATATCGGTGATCTTTCTAAGGAATAAATTCGTAGCTGTGTGGACAAATAACACCAGTAACCGTTTTTAATGATTGTAAAATCACATTAAAAAAGTTACCCACTGAATTGTTTTCAGGTAAAATGATTATTTACTACTTTTAGTGGGTTGCATACATTAATTTTCCTGTCTAAAACATACGAAGGGAGTGGATAAACATGGAACTGTACATACATAGATAGTTAGGTATAATAATATTCACTTTCTAATTTGTAAACATTATATGAGCTATTTAATACAATAAATTAATTTTCTGTATTGAATTTAAATTCAATTTATCTAAATTAATCAGTTAATAAAGTTATTCTACATACTTCATATTTTATGTATTTAAATTGCACCGATAAACATAGGTACCTATTTGTAGTTTTTGATAATAACAAATAGTCATTTTATACCATAATCCAAAAGATGTAGATATAATGAAAGAAATGTTGGCTACTGCAGGTCCAATCAGCTAGTTATTTCAAAATGATACTAGAACCCATCTTTTTTATATGATTGTTATTTCATATCTACTATCGGATTTGAAACAATGTAGGAAACTAATTTTACGATCCGTCACAACATACAAAAGCTTTGTGTCAGAATCTCAACGACGCCAACTTTGTTATGTTTATTGTTACTTTTACAAAACTTATATGAAAAATTAAACATCCATTCCCTGCTGTTAAGGTTCCGTGTAACTAAATAAATTTATTCTTATTATTATAACGTCAAAAGCATCACATTCTTAGTTGGCCATTATCCATTACTTAACAACTACAAACTGCCAACTACTTTTGAGATCTTTGAAGCTCAAATTATAAAAGAAATCGTCTGAATTCTAAAACTTTTGTCTGCTGTAACAGTACCTATAATATGGCAGTTTCATCAGACTTTACAAAATTAATAAAATAATACAATTAGATCTGTAAACAAATGATTTCTAATAAAAAGCTCTATCTAGATTTTATTAAGTAATTAGGATTATTTGTAAAGATTTAAAGCTAACAAAGTTGAAAGTGCACAGAATATAAGAAAGCAAAGATTGATTAATATACTTTGTTAGCACTAAAATCTAAAAAATAATATCGTTCATGTACTGAAATACCTAGTTACATTAAAAATCTAATTGGAGCCATTCCAACATTAATGCCATACCTAACCATATTTAATTTCACTTATTTCAAGATTTTTTAAAACTTTGTTATGGGAGAGCTAAATATCTTTACGGCCTTTTGACCAATCATTTTTCATTTATTTTTGTTCTATTCATTTATTTACAATAAATAAATAACTTTCAGTAGATTTCTACTTTTAGCTCACTGGGAAGCCATTCACATTTTCCGTATAAAAATATCTTGCACCATAAATTATTAAGTTTCTTACGAACCATATATCGTAGAAAACAATAATTTGTTGCAAACAGCATCTAATTCGTTCTCTTTTGTTATGCTTAATTTAATTTTACTTTGTACCATATGACTCGGTGTCTGGATTTATAATTTTTCCCCGAAAAAACATTGTGGTTTTTATTTAATATTCTCACAGTAAAGTACCGGTTTAAACAAATACGTTTAATTTTGATAATTTTAATTAAAAATTATTGTGAAAATATACATTAATCATAGGTACAATAAATAAAATGAGATAAATTTCTAAGTGGTGAGATCTGTTAGAGTATAGTCTAAAAATGTATAAAAATGTATATTAAAAACTATTTTATTGGGTCAGGGTTGGAGTTACGGTCAGGGGTTAGAGAATTTAATTGTGATTTTATGAATATGATATTTTGCGTACGAGTGTTCAATATGAATCCCAAATAAATATGCCAATCAACAGAGCGTCGGTAACTATTAAAAGATAAACTGCATAAAAATAATGAGATTCTACATGGGTGTTGTATCAACTTCTAAAAAGCTAACAAGACTTGGTAAACAGCTATGAATTCTGATGGTCAATCAAGTTCCCTCTTTGTGACTAAAAGTAATGATTGGCAAGTCTTGTGCCTCTAGGAGTCATTCAAAAGGATCACCGTGTTGAAAATATATCAATGAAAAAAGTTCCTTCGATTTACTTTTCAAATTGACACTAACAGATGTCTAAAAATATCATAAATATTTTCTGAAAGTTTCAAATTACTTGGTTAATCGAAACTATCATTTTTAATAGTTTTAATTTTAATGACATTTAGAGATTTATATTTAAAAGATAAGAGAAATTTATAAATGTAAAATTAAAACTAAAATGTTCACAAACGTTAGTTGAGATTAACCAAATAATTTGAAACTTTCAGAAAATGTTAATGATCTGTTAGACTTTTTTAAATTAAATTTGAGTTGAATAAAGTAACTTTTTCATCGATATTTTCCTAGCATAGGATAAATACTTTGAGTGACCACTGGAGGCACAGAGCCATCTGTGCTAAGCAAGCTTTGTTATTCTGTGTATGTCCTGAGGTGCACCATGCAACAAAATCACCAAAGTGTAAATTAACCTCTCCTAGCTCCCAGACTACAACTTGTTAGTGGATCCACTACAGCTGAGGTCTTAACTTAATTATAAAAGCAAACTATTGGGTAACTTACATATGACACCTTCGAACACTTGAACCTCACACAGCGTTAAGACGACATGATCCAACTTCTCAATTCTGATATATCTTGCAAAGCGCCTGCATGTCAAATTCAATACTTGGCCATTAGAAGTTGGTTGCGTATATCTGACACACTCAGTAAGCTTATTTTTGACTAGTCCAACCAGCAGTGAAAAACCCGATAGCCTTGCGCCACAGCAGTCGTTTCGATTCCAGATACGGACATGCGATATGTGAGCAAATGTACCAAGATCAACCTCCCAGAATGCGTTGGTGTGCGAAGAAGTCGTATGTGTACAAGAGCCATCGCTATATTTCTGATTTGTATTTCCATCAACTCCTCTACTAGAAACTCCACCCCAACCTGTTGAGGACTGTGTGGTATCTTTTCCACTGGAGAGCAATTGAGAGCAGAATGTATGTTCAACACAAAAAACGAGTATAAAAAAAACCAACAACACTCTAAGTTTCAAGTACATTTCAGTTTTTTTAATGATCAAATGTAAAACTTTTTTCAGCAAGTATTTCACAACATTGAACTGTCTCACTAAATTATTAGTGGTATTGTCGGATGAACGAAGGTAGTGTTCCCCCACATTTTGTTACACATGCTGTATCTTGGTGACCACTGGCACTAACTACGTCTATGGCAACATATTACGCTCTCAAACACAACAGACAAAGCTTAATTTCTATGTGGTATCTATGTATGTATCACTAAGGAACAAGAACTCTAATGTAATATTCTTTCTGCTTCACAACATTTTGTCTTTGTCTGCCTATCTGCACTATCTATCGGTACCTACTGGATAAAGCAAAATACCTAAAGTAAAAGTATCGAAAACGAGAGGTTGACATCGGCCTATACAGTTAAATGTTTTTTTAAAATATTTTTAAAAATACTCACAAAAGTACCGATGTAAAGTTTGACACAATTGAAATCCCTAAATTGTTAATCAGGTGCCAGGCTAGATCTACCTTATCAGCTTCTGGTAACCTTTTGTAAAATTTCTTTTTACAATAAACAAGTTCTTGATAGTGCTTCTTTATAGCAAGATGTGTATTCATTCGCTTCCAGAAAAATTTATATGATTTTAAATTGATAGTGACATACCTACTTGCTTTGGAAGGTTCTTGATTTGTCGTTGTTTTATTGCTTTCGATGACTGCTGTAGTGATAAGGGCATGGCTAGCTATACTTGATTCAATCTTAGCTATTTTCAATATAAAACAGATCTATAAAATGTCGACTCTTATCATAACCAAAGAACTTCAAATGAAGAAGCCAAATGTCATGCCTATCTAAGTTTGGGATATTTTTTTCAAAGAAATTAAATGTGTCTGCTCTAGCTATAAACGAACATACTTGTAATTCACATCTTATGTGCATGGGGGGATAAGCTCAAATTGCTGTTACAATTTAGCTTATCTAGTCCTAAGACAGTTCCATAGATTTGTACCTCACACATGCAGAGTATTTCCAGGTTGTATTTAGCAATTTGACATGTCTCTCTATAATACTACATGCAACATTTAATATCTGTTCATCAGTTGTTGGTTGTATGTTTTTAGTACATTCCGTGATGGACCCCGTAGTATTGTTAGTATTTCCAACCAATATAGCAAAGTTACCCAACCGGTCACCATTTATTGTGTATACATAGTTCCTTATAATAGTTGTATCTATTGTTGTTGTTGATTGCGACAGTGAAGTCACAGCATTGTCTGCTGTGAAAACTCCTCCACTGACCCGGGGTTCTCATAGTAGTTGGAAAGGGTGGATTACACTGTTTGAAAATTTGAAGTCTTCTCTGATAGTAGCGGGGCATTCATGAAGCCAGTGCTTAACATTGCCTTATCACATGTGGCATTCAGGGCATTCTGGGTCTTCTCCGAAGATTTTCACTTTGTAACTCTGTAGTTTATGATGATGTCCACTTCTGAGTTGTGCCACGGTTGGTTGCGTTCATTCTGTTCTTGGAATATGTTCCTTTCAAGAGTTGGTGAGAGGTGAGTTTGTCTTTGATTAATCTTTTGAACCGGCCAATCGTCGTGGTGTACGTGATGGAGTTGTCTGGCATCATCTCATCATCCTTGCAGGATTTCTTGTTTTTTTGTCCACCATCTCATTACCAGAGATGTCCACGTGACCTTGGATCTATTGTAGTTATATCTTGCGTGGCCAATTGTCCAGCATCTGTCTGATGTTATCAATGTTGGAGTCTTGTTTCCTGGCTTGCTGTTCAACGCCATGATCAAAGCTTTGCTGTCCGTGCAGTCTAGGGTGTCTCCATCCATTTCGTTTTCTGTCGGTCACTCTAATGCCATCTTTGTAGCCTGTACCTCGGTTTCGTAGGAGCAGCTGTATGGGCGGCCTTTTCTGCGTACGACATGACTGATAACTGGGTTGTAGCGTACCCTGTTTTGATGACAGATGCACTCCTACCCTTCCTTGTCCCTGCTGATGCTGAACCGTATGCGTACAAAATGGTCTTCGCTTTTCTGTATCTGATGGTGTTGATCGCATTCTCTTTCAGTTTGTCTTTCTCTGTGGCATTTGTGGACCCATCAATATGATCTTTGTATGCCTTCCAGTGATTGTTAATAGCCCACTTCCATGGCGACGTCCTTTCTTGTAATAACGCTTCGACTTCTAGATTTCCAAATTAATCTTCTATCCCTGCTTCTAGTGAGGTTATAATTTTGTTAGCATTGTTTCTTAGACTAGATCTGATCTTGCTACGGTATACTGGGCCTTCATTGCAGATAATTTTCTTTAGTTGGAGTCTGGAAGAGCCTTTGCCTTCATGTGCGCTTTTATGCTGTTCCTTTCAACGATGATATTATAAGATTGGAACCCAGTCTTCCTTCTAATAACTTCTATTGGTGTTGTATTTAGCTGCCCGATATCTTGCGTAGCTCTTTGTTCTATCACCTCTTCAGCACATTTCTGTTGTTAGATGTTAACCACGGCTGCCGGCCCGGCTCACAGTAATACAGAGTGCTCGTTGTTGGTGCAAGCATTTAGAATGTTACATCTCTGGTTAGCCTTTTGTGTGAGCTCCAAACGAGAGGGTCACTCCTAGGAAGACTGGGTTTGGGTTGAAAAGTACCTCTGTGTCAGTCACTTCTATTTTGTTGGTTACCAGTTCGCTTCGGTAGTGTCACTTGAGAAGAAGGAGATTTCGCATTAGTTGGGCTTCCTTCTGGAGTAATTTGTTCTTAACGTACCGATTGAAGATTTCTGTCACCGCTTCTTGCACCTTGAACTTGGCGGTTTCCTAATTTTTCTCGCTGGACCAAATGCAACATCGTCTGCGCATATGCTGATGTTAATGCCATTTGTAATGGACTCATAGACTGCGTCTATGAAAAAGAGGATAGGTGACAACACCGCTTCTTTTGGTAGGCCTTGACCTAATTTGTTTTTCTTTTACCGTGGATGTCTCCTGATCTAACTTTGGCTTGTCGATTCCTGAAAAAACCTGCGATCCATTTTATGTATCTGCTTGGTACCCTTTTCTCATACAGACAGTCGAGCAGTTTTTATCTCCAAACCATATCGTATGCTTTAGTGTAGTCAAGGAGGGCGATTGCACCGTGTTTAACCGGGTTCGTTTGGAAACTGTCGCTGATATTTTGGGTAGGTACCATTTGTTCTGGTCGCAGGAGAGCTCGTGTTCCAGCTATGTGCATAAATCGCTGTGCTATCATTTGTTCCATCCCCTTGGCGATGCATAAAGTGTAGCTGACAAGTCTATACGATTCTAGTTTGCTGACCAGCTTTTTTGCTTTCAGAAGGGGTATGATTGCAGCGTTTCTCCACCCTTGTGGGCAGTACCCTGATGCTGATTGTACTGTGTTTTCCAGACTCCAATGTTCCTGGATTTGTTTCGGGTCGATTATCATCTCCGTATTGTACGTACATTCCATGTACCGATTTTTAGACTTCGTCTACGAGTTTTCCACTTATCAACATCTGTAGATATTCTCCCGGACGGGTATCCAATATTTGCTTCATCCTTGATGGGAGTACTTCCTTCAGTAGATTCAGTTTCTACTCTGTTGTTATTGAGTAGGGGCCCACCATTTCTACTATATCTTGCTATAATTTCTGTGTAATCCATGACTGACTTTGGGAAAGAATACGTGTAGCATCCCAGGGCTTTCAACGTTGACTGGCCAGACAATTCTTCGCGATCATGAGATGCTCCATGCGTGTCAAACGCCTTGCTGTACATGGCCTGTGTAAGCTGTTGATCATCCGCCTACAAAGCCACTGAGACATTTTATATATATAAAAATACCACATTTTGACTTTTAGTCTGTGCTAATTGTTGATCAAAATGGTGTATAACCAAAATTAATTGTTATACCTATTCTGTGCATTTATTTGTATTTATATGAATTTGTTTATATAGATATATGAATTAAATCACATAGATTTTTTTTAAAGCGATTTGGTTTTCTGTTCTTTATACATATTGTTTGACATTTATTTAGTTTGAAATTGTTCTTACTTACCAACACCAACTCCATAAACTTCAACCTCGCACAACGATAACACACCAGTTCCGGTTTTTAAGATTTTTACTTGGCGCCCTATAGCGTTGCAAGTAAGGTTGATTATCTGTCCATTGGTTGTAGGCTCTGTGTTTTGGGCACACGTGGTCATAGTCTTATTATCACGACCTACGGATACTAAAAAATTTCCTAACCGATTCCCACAACAGTCACCTCTATTCCATATTTTTACCAGGCGGATGAGAGACACAGCTTGCAGATCAACCATCCAGAAATTACTGGCCATATTGGTTGTATGTGTACAAGAACCTTGGAAGTAATGTTGGCTATTGTTACCATCGTTGGCCCTATTGGCAACTCCATCAGAACTTGTTGAAGATTGTATTGCTGGTTTGTCACGTGACAACAACACCATCAATTCAGTAGATCGAATATTACGGCAAATAGTTACTAGGAGTAGATAAACTTTTGTCTGTTTCTTCAACATTTTGTCAGATAAATATATTCGAGTGATTTCTACAATTTTAGTCGTCAAGTTAGAGTTATAAAATTTCCCAAAACAATGGAAGTAACGTGAAAGAAAGATAACATCATTTTATTGTTTTATGTTCTATACAAAACTTGGTTGTTTTTTTATTAGCGGACATAAAAAATTAGATAATTGTTTGAACAATAATATTAAAGTGTTTTACTAATTGATCATCAGTATTGTTGAATCTAAGCCTAAGGCAATAGACTTGTTAGCTAATAGCTAAGCGAGCCCAAGCGCAAGGTATTATGGGACGTCATAAAATGGACTATTTTTTAAACAACAACTGACCAAAAAGTGGATGCTAAAATAATTTCATATTTTGCAAGCTTACTACCCTTTGTTGTTTTAAAACACGTAACAAATTTTACAAAAACCCAATAGGCCAATTCGGAGCTATTAAAGTTCGAAAATAGTGTTTGTTTCGCTAATATTCTTCATCTTAATAATCGTCATCTAAATCTTAATCTTAATCTTCCGTCTAAGACCCACTTTTGTGCCTTTTGTTCCCATTTTTCATACAATTACATGTTACAAATTTTCAAAAGTTTGTATTTAGAAGTAATCTAGGGTGTAGAGTAAAAATATGCTATCAAAGTCAATGTTCGGTTGCCATGGCACTCGCAGCCATTTTGAACTACATTATATTGTGATTTTTCGATTCACAACTGATATAATCACTCACTTTGGAATACAAAATAACGGTCTAATATTAAATTTGTGATAATTTATTTATACTTAGAACTTTTCATTTTAAGAATTAAGCTACATAATTAACACCCATTTGCAAAATGAAGTGAAATTTTTAGCCCAAAATAGGCTCAATCCAAAAAAGGAATTGAAATAAAATAGTTGGTATGCAACCTGTAAATGTTTGAATGGGATGGAAAATTTCAGCTAATAAATTAACAATAATACAACCAGAATGCACTTTTCCGCAATAGTAAAAAAACAGCTAACGAATGTTGTAAGACGGTAAGAGGTTATTATCTAATTATTGTTTATAAAAATACATACATATATTCATTAAAAAATATTAACATGGACATGTGTCTAACTATTAAATACTCTTCTCTAAAATTATAATGGATATTGTATTGTGGTGATTATGTATAAATTGGGATGTTTTTAGACTGATATTAAAAGATAATTTCTCACCATATCTAATTACTTCCTATTTATTCTTCAATGAAAATCCAAGCTTATCCAATCACAAAATATTTCAAATTAAACAAGATAAATTAACACATTATAGAATGATTTGCAAAGAAAACATTGAATGAAATATATAATTTGGTCTAAAACATTAAAATCCACTAACTAGTTAGGTAAATTTCGTAATGTTTAGGAATTTGGGCTCCTGATTCACCCGATCAAAGTGTCGAAATTACTATTTTCCGGCCCCGGATTCCGGCTGCGCAATTGAAAACGTTTCAATTTTTTAGCCAACATATTTTTTCAAACCCAGATATTTAACGTCGCTATTAAGCATATTTTGGTCGGTTGGTAGAGATGCTAATATTGCATAGCAACAAGGACTTTTTGCAAATTTATTTCGTCAGAACTATCAATATTTGTAACTTACAGTTTGAAACCTTAGATACCATAAATGTATTATCAATAAATCAACACATAACAACTACTGTTGGGGACCTCACAATGAATTAGCAACGAAATATTTTACGGACTTTTGACACTACTATAAAACCAAGCATTGATCGGGCATAGTATTAGCTAATTATATTTAAATATGCAGAGAACGGCCACCCTATCACACTTTCTTTAACACGATATAGCACAATACTCTCCCATAGGCCTTAATTGAGCACCCGATGACACTCTTACTGAATAACGTTGAAAATTAACCCCATGTAAATGCCAAAAACTAAAACTAAATTTTTCTGGGCTGAAATAAATTACTTTGTTCTAAAGTAATACGAATCAAAGCATTCTATTTTTCCCAAACCTTAAATTTAGAACTGAAAATAGCGTTTTAAACGTAGTAACTATTGTATTTTTCACCAGTTGTACTAGAAAAAACTGTCCAAACAAGCCGTATTGGGCACGCGATCACACTTACTTTGACAAGTATATAATAGCCCAATACTCTCCAAATAAACCCTGATCTGGCATTCTATCAGTGGAACATCAGACAAATGTCAAAACTGCAAACAAGATGTAGTTCACAATTTCCAGCGATCAATTCAACATCGACAAAATATCTCGGGGGTTATTTTGTTTTGTGGTCATGGACCTGGGCGGTTAGGCAGCTTTCCTTAGGGTGATCGATATCTTCAGCCGCTTGTATGACACAAACAACGGTTAGCAACAACAAACAAACTAAGAAGATCCTCATGAGATTAGATAAAAGTGCATTCAAGAAGAAAGGAGAAAATGAACGAACAACAAGCTATTAAAATACCTTTTTGCAACAGACTTTGAGGTAGCCATATAGTTAAAGATTTTCGACATATACTTATACAGAGTGAATTTTAAGTAACGCCCGATTTTAAACTAAAAATAGAGCAATAAAAACGTATAAAAAGATATTGATGACTTAAACTTTTATTCATTCATTCATAAAACTGTTATGGCTGTACGTTTAACTAAAGAACAGCGTATTGCAGCTGTGAAACATTATTATCAAGCTGATTGCAATGGCGCTGAGACCAGTCGTAGATTATCAGTTCAATTCAAGTGCCTTGCACCTCATGAAGAAACATTATTGCTTTGGTTAAGAAATTTGAAGAAATCGGATGGACAAATGATGCCCCTAAGTCAGGAAGACCAGTCACGGTTACAACAATTAATAATTAAGGCATGATATTACCTGAGATTAATAAGCACAAGGTGAGGGTAGGTACTCCTAGTCTGAAATGTCTACGATAGGCATAGGTACAATAGAGACGTTAGAACTTATGTAGGTACAAAAGAGAATATACATATATACATAGGTACATATAATATGGGTTACTTTAAAAGACAGTTTTTAAATTGCAGCGAGGCGCTTGGAAAACACAAGAGTTTAAAAAATATACACATTATTATACAACACTTTACTTTGAGTAATGTAGATAATGTGATTGAAATTTATGTATGAAGTATGGATAATTAAAATGTAAAATATAATGCTAAATTTTATTGATGGGAAGATGCTTAAATATTTGACAACAAAATGGCCAAAATGCTGCCCAACATATTGTCCATTTTATATCCCAATAAATTATGAATCCGCCGCTGTAGCTCATGATACCAAATAACAAAAGTTAAGTCAATCATAAAAGATATTAAGTCCGATTATCGCAATCTAGAATTATTATTATACAAAACTTTTGTTAGGCTATGCCTAGTGTTTTTGGATTTTACCTAGACATAAAAGTCTGAAATAATTCTTACATATCACCTCCAAAAAAAATCAATAAAGCATCAGTTCCCGTTTTCAAGATTTTTACGTGGCGTCTTACAGTCGTGCAAGTAAGGGTTTATAATAATAATAATAATAATAAAATTGCTTTATTTCCTGTAAAATGTGACATTTTAAAAAGGAAGGTTACAGAACAG
>JAUYWI010062799.1:0-15585 GCA_034780595.1 Parotoplana pacifica | reverse complement strand
ATTATGACATTATTTTGTATATCCACTATGCACAACGATATTCGTATGTCGCTAGTTACATAGCAACATTTGTATCTTATCTACTTGCTGTTCCATATTGATTGAATCTCGTATTTGTAGGTGCTAAACACGGTACTTAAAAAGCATTATTACCCAATCTGACACTTGTGAATATGTCTCATTCCATGTGAGGCCTTTTCATATCTATTCGGTTATGCAGAAGGCCACGAAACGTACCTGCATCAACCCTTTTGGATATTATTACAAATAAATCAATAAATAAAAACATCAACAGCTTCTCAATGACCTCGATAGCTATTTAAACTCGGCGTTTATAATATTACATCTATCTCTGTTTTTCTGTACTCACAGATATCTAAAAAGGGAATTTGATTTGATGTTGAAAGTCATTTGGCACAACTCTTGGACGTTCTAAATTGCTCAGCGGACGATATAATTTTATCTTCATTTCACCCAAAAGTCAATGGTTACCTTGTGGGGAGCAGAGCCTACAGAGTTCATTTCTGCTCACTCTTCTTGCCAATGTCTTTCTGCAGGACACCAAGGACGATGGAGATCAAAGATTTCGGTGGTGATACCGCCGTTGAAGTGGCCCTCCATGGCCTCGCTGGAGCTGCCGCCTTTGAGCGCTTCATAGGAGCCGAACAATCTGAATAGAAAGACCACCACAAATTAATAGAAATCGGAACAGCTGCCAATATTTAATAGATCAACTGGACATAAGACCAAACTGTTTCCAAATTTAATGTTTCCATAACAACATTTGGTTTGCTGAATGAGAAGAAAATGTGAGAGAATTGAATCATATAATTGTGGCAAATGTTCCATGTTTAAAGAACGTCATCGATTATTGACTGGATAAGCAGATATTAGCCACTTCTACACTCAATAATGGAGACAATGTTGGCAGGGGCAGCAGAAATTGCTTTGGCAAAATATAGCAAATCGAATATTTAGAAAACTAAGAGCCATAGACATCGACATGTAACAGGGCATGTACTATTAGATGAAGTGAGTAGAGAAGTCGCACTCATAGAGGAAGTAAATATAGAGGTCCCACTTATAGAGGAAGTGAATACAGAGGTCCCACTCATAGAGGAAGTAAATACAGAGTTCCCACTCATAGAGAAAGTAAATACAGAGGTCCCACTCATAAAGGTTGTAAATACAGAGGTCCCACTCTTAGAGGAAGTAAATATAGAGGTCCCACTCTTAGAGGAAGTAAATACAGTGGTCCCACTCATAGAGGAAGTAAATACAGAGGTCCTACTCATAAAGGAAGTAAATACAGAGGTCCCACTCATAAATGGAGTAAATACAGAGGTCCCACTCATAGAGGAAGTAAATACAGAGGTCCCAATCATAAAGGGAGTAAATACAGAGGTCCCACTCATAGAGGAAGTAAATACAGCGGTCGCACTCATAGAAGCAGTAAATACAGAGATCCCACTCATAAAGGGAGTAAATACAGAGGTCCCACTCAGAGAGGAAGTAAATACATCCTTTGGAAGTTATGGAAGTTTTCATGACAAGGACTTAGTTTAAAGCAAAGAATAGTTGTGGCAACGGCTTTGTAGTCAGAATTGTAAAAATATTGTAACATTTAATAATAAGTTTAATTACAACTGACCAAAAAAGCTTTCTATCTGGTTAATTGTGGAAATGTAAAACAGAGTCATGCATCTTCATTCCTACTCTTAGGGAAATTGTTGCATTTAATAATCAAGTAAGTAATTTTCATCTGAGGGCATTGTTTTATAGGACTGCAATGATAAGTATTAACATCACAAAAACTACAAGTTTGCCTATGAATCCAAATGTTTAATCAAACTTTAAAACTATTGCACGAAGCCATCTTGTGACAAGCAAAGTTTGACGTCAATTAGTTTTACTGGGTGACTTGGTACCTTAACAATATTCGAGTTAAACATCAGAGTTCTTATCGTACATAGAAATAATAGCACAATGCAACGAGTTGTGAGTGCTTTTATCTATTTAGTGGGACCTTCATACCACACGATCATGTATTTTGTAGGTGACTATTCTCTGGTGGGGTTGTTTTATCTCTGCGAAATTGTCATACAGCAGAGGTTGTAGGTGACTTAATAATCTCTTTGGTACATCAGAACCTATTCGATCTTGACTGTATCTGAGTTTAATTCGTCTCGTGTTTCTCCTGGGTGCCTACCAACTTATCTATGGCACCACTGCACAGATTTTGACCTTGACACCAACAACGATCACGCATTTTGAACGTGATGGAACTTTTATCAAATAGATTTTATCAAGGTTTCATGCAACACATATTATAAAATGATTAGCTAAGAATAATAAATTACTGTTAGAAACAATTTTATAATTCACAAAAAGTGATCGTCAAAGAAATAAAACGTCACTGACGCGCTATGAAACAAAATACAGAGAATTAAGAACACCAGATAAATGAAGGCTTATTCAAAGGGATCAAGGGACTAGAAAAATGAAATAGGAGATAAGAAAAGGCAAGCCACCCCTTGATGAAACTTGGTGGTGGAATAAAGAAGTGCCTTGTGCTGTAAGTAATAAGAAGATCAGCTTTCTACGATGGAAAAATGATCCAACAGAAGAGAACAAAAGTCTCTACAAAAAGGACAAATAAAAGCAGGAAGAGAAGTTGCATCTGTAATGAAAAGGGCCACAGAAAAGGAAGTCCAACAACTGGATTCGGACAAAAACGCTATTTATCGGAAAGTTCGAATGATGAAGAGAGAAAATTGTGATGTGATTTGTGAGGGATGGATGAAAGATAAAGAAGCGACGATTGTTTTTGAGGAGGAAGAAAAGAAACAGATCTGAAAGGAGCACATGGAAAATATCTGGGACGAGGTCACTGAAGCTAATCGAATTGAGGGACCTGTGAAAGAAGTAAAGCGAACTTTGAAAGGTACGAGTATGAAAAGCGGCAAGGCAGGAGGACCATCTGGAATTATTAGAGACGTTTTTTGGCATCTCATCATGGGAGGGAGGATTTGCTGGAAATATCGAACAGGATTCCGCATGGACAATCCTGGGAACTTAAAAGGCCAAAGAATGACCACAAATAGCTAATTGTGAAAGAGCGACAGTTAATTTGAGCCCCTATACCCCCTAGAAACACCCGTTTTCGATTTTAAATGGGCTCCCTTGGTCATTTGTTGAATATTGGACTTGCATAGACATCGACCCAGCCACTGGTTAATCAATTGTTATCGTCAACAAAAATCAAACTGCGCACAAATTCTATAGGAAAGCCTTCCTTCATGGTGTGCAGACAACTTTGTGCTTTCCATAATCACTTTGCATTGAAGCCAATTAGATAAACGAAACTTACAGCTCCCAAAAGTCGGATTTTCACGTGGCTGACTAGCGCAATAGACATCTAATAAAAATGTCCATTAAATCAGTTGAACTAATGGCCCCGTCTTACCTTTCTTATCACATCTCGGTCCCCAATATCCATCCGTATTGCTGCAATCACATTCCACTCGGCTGCACAAGTTGATACAGCGCCCCAATTACTGCACCGAGGCTAGAGGAGCAAATGAGGGTGCCCTGTCCTGGTCACAGCGGTGCTGACATCCCCCTTGATGACCACCCCATGAGAGGCTGGGATGGGGGAGGCGTCACCACAACAGAGGAGTGACTCCGATAGCCAATACGAAGTCTGCGGAGACAGCCGATGAAGTAGGAGCCGGCTCCGTTGACAGGAATGATGGAGTCTCCTGCAATGTGTGAGGAAGACAATTCAAGGCCTATTTATGAAAGAGCCTAAAAACTTCTGAAATGAGGGAAAGAAATTATGAAACGGATCAATTTTTGACAACTCTAGGTCGTACAATTTAAAACCTAAATCGACCAAATTCGGTCAACACATTGACTTTTTGCTCATAACCTTTTCAAGTCATTTTTGGATTTTTAATAGTCAGAAATCAATCAAGTGAGGAACATTTACAAATACAAAGAGATTTTACTTATTGGCACGTTTTTAATCACAAAAAGAATCTATTTTTTGCATTAAAGTGCACTTTTGACCATTTTGGACCAATCTTCATATTTTAGAGGGCCGGTCTGTATTCCTAGCAGGTCCGACCGTTTACATTAAAACGTCCACAAGAAAATAAATTGTACATTAATGCCAAATTTCATGAAAATCGGTTGAACCGTTTGTGAATAAATTGCGAAGAACAATCCCCCCTCCAAGAACGACGATGGCTCAAATAACTTAATACAAACAAGTCTCTTTTAATCAAGATATTAAAAGTTGTTCTTCATTCTAAATTGTGACACATTTAGTAAACCAACTCAATTCTGGTTGATCAGTTCCAGCCGTATCTGTTAAGAAGAGCAAACAGAAGGCAAAGAACTCTCTTCTGATAAAATAAACTCCTCGCAATCCAACAAACCAAGAAAATGGGCGTAATTGTTGTTGAAATAGGCCATGTTATTAACCGTATAGCAGAATGAACCCAAATGCACTTGATGCTAAATTGACCTCAAACCAGATGCCTTCATTTAAACAATTATAAGGTCAACACATCAAAGGCAGACAATAAAACACAGATTCTGGCCAGGAAATATGAAAATTGCTCTCTCTGTCACGATGTCTGTGTGTCTGTGAGTAGGCATTGGCTAAATCATGGAGAATGAGATGTCAATTGTTTTAGCTGCCTGGATGATTTCAATAACAACAACAAATAAAACAGCTGTGTTTGATTCTGAAAACAATGACATCTCCACCAAATCTTGCTGCCTTTGTAGTCTGTGTTTGCAGGATGATAATACGTTTTGGACATTTTCAAGTTGACATTAAAAAGATTGTTATTTTTCTAGTAGCCATCGAAAGCTTATGATAGAAGGGCATGACAATTATGGGCTATTTTCAAAATTAGAAATATTTGGCAGCCATAAAAGTACAAATTTTGGAAAAATTGGTTCACAAATGTCCGAACTGATGAAGTAAAGTAACTTGTTTGACTTTCTTTCATCATCGATTATGGCACATCAACTCCAATGTTAATAAAAGTATAAAATAATTACAATGACTATTAATCGTCTCTTGTTCAAGGTTCGGGTTCTATTAATTTGAAGGCAGGAAGGGCATCCGGTCGTAAAACTCTGTGCCGAAACAAATATGAAATGGATGTGGTTATAGAATTGGAGTCAGGGCCGGAGGTAGAACTGAGACTAGCCACGTGGAGAGCAGCAATGGAGGACGGAGGAATGTCAATTAGCAGGCAGAAGACGGAGAATTTGAGATTGGAAGCAGAGCCTAAATCAGTAAAGGAGGAAAAGGTGAAATTGCAGCGATAAAAGCTCAATCAGGTAGAGGACATGTGGTGAGGAGAGAGTTGGACTATGCGGAGAGAAGTGCCAGAAAGATGATGGTGGGAAGCGGGGGTGTGGAAGACCCCAAAAGAAATGGGTAGAGGAGGCGTGGAAGACCCAAAAGAAATGTGAAGACTGCATTCGAGAAAGTATGGAGCAGGTGGGAGTCCGAGGGGAGCATGCAATGGACCATCAGAAGTGGAGGAAAATGATCCGTACCTTAATGTGGGAAAAGCCAGAAGAAGAAAAGAACCTACAATAGTATATAGAAATAAAGGTAGTTGATAACCTATTTAGAAAAACAGATATGACATTTTAAATTTTAGGTTTTATATAGCATTTTGAACAACATTTTTTGAGGAGAACGTTTTAATGTTTATACAATGAAATTTCACTACTTATAGTCTACGGAATGAATTAACAGCTTGGATAACAATTAAGTGTAATTAGTTTTAATTATCTAACATGATTAGAACGTAATAAGTGAAGCAGTTAAATGTAATATTAAAACAGTTGTTTTGGAAGTCAGCGTGGGTGAAAATAGATGCACCCGTAAGATAAAAAATACAAATTGATTGAACAAGAATCTTTATTCCATAATACCAATTGTTTGAACATGATTGTACTTGATGTGGATCTGGTTACCTTCTTACATGACGAAGCTTTAGCTACTCAGCGTTTACTAAGGAATCACAACATCGATTTCTTTGACAAGGCATAATGGCCAGGGAGTTCCCCAGATCTCAACCCCTGCGAAAACTTAGGTGCAATTGTAAAGGGGATCGGGTAGAGGAACTAATGCACCATGAAAGAGATCACAACGCCACCACACTCGAGCGAATCCTCCAACAACGTTCTCACAAATCTTCAAAATGATACTCAAATGTTTGAAAGTCTACTGAGATCTTTTTCTTGCACGCTTGACCGCTGTTATACATGCTCCTGGAGGTCATACTGACTACTAAATACAACGTATTCACTATAATTATACATGCTGGGTTAATTGCCTTACATTTCATGAATGGAATAAAGATTCATGTTCAATCAATTTCTATTTTTTTTCTTACGGGCGCATCTATTTGACCCACCCTGTAAATAGTTTTAATAATGACATTATTAGAACATAATAAGTACCTATAGACGAGTTGAAATATTAAAACTCTTTAAACGAATATTGGTTACCGTTTCTCTACTAACTTTACATTGAAGAGGCTGCTTGTCCAGCATCTCCTTGTACTCTTTACGGTGACCAACCTGTGGCAATATTTTACACATCAGATGATTGTATCTTCTGACCTTTGGACATGAATTGTTTGAAACTCGGAGTTGGATATGATGTAATGGACCTTCAACACTTCTCTTGGCATAAAGCTTGACTTTTCCATAAATGTCTGATCGAATCAAGATTGTTTTCGGAAACGAACCTCCTCCAATCCACCCATTCTCCAGATGAGAACTGAGCTTTGAGTGACTTGCAACCCAAGTTCTTGAAGTGTTGTACGTTGAGATTCGCTGAAAATGAAATACAAAAAAGGATTCTCTAGAACATCCATCTTAAGAATTTAGTCAAGAAGTCATCAATTTACTCTATATTAAACTTTAAGAAGTAGTTTTACAGTGAACTATCTTTAGTTAACATCACTCCAAAGCTCCAATCATTAAAAATTATAACAATTGAAATCGTTTATCCCTCGATCTACTGAAAACTTTTCCCCGATAATCATAACATTCTGTACAATTATCATTGGTAGTTGGAATGCTTAAAAGCAGAAGGTATATGAGTTCATCTATATCAATCAACAAGCCATTGTTCTCTGAAAAATGCAGATATTTTGTTCATTTGAACATCTACAGTATCTTAGGGAATTTTAGCATATTCACTGTTACATTGCTAGTTAATGTACAAATCGCAATAGGTGCTTGTCAAGAAAATCCTCCAATGGTATCTCTTCCAGAACATTTTCTACATAACTTGAGTGTAGGCGTTCATTATTAGATGCACTATATCTAACCGAAAAAGCTTTCTTCGTTATCAAAATCTGCGGATGCCATTTTGGAAAGTTTGAAAAAAGCGCCTGACTAGAAAAAACAGCCAAGTAATGAAATAAAATATTAGAGTTAACGTAGTTTACATAAAATAGGTATAGCCTAGTAAATTAACTTTCATTTCAATTTTAATGAAATGGATACGTGAATAATAAGTTGTAAATTAATTAAAGACTTCTGTAAGCTTAAATATTTAGTGACAAGAAAGAAAACATATTGTATTTTAAATATTGGTTATAAACAATGCCTAAAAATCACTTTCAACTTAAAACTGCTCTATCCGGAAATGAGAAAATAATCTCTAAGGTAGGTAGATGTTCTACCAATTCTGTCCTATTTCGATAACCACATAATATTATGTTTTAACCATAGAGTAATAAATATACCTACAGAGTTCCGAATCTTGCTGGAGGTGTATACAGATTTATACTAATATTAATTGTACTCAATAGAAAAAGAAACTATAGAATATTCATAACCATTATACCATTAGGTACATAAATTGAACAATTTTGCTATATTGACAGTGTTTTGGATATAAAGACACGTTCCACTAATTTTTGACTGAATTAAATCTTAATATGAATTTATTTGTGGAAAAATTCTGCTATTTTATTACTGTCACGATTTAGCAATTAAAAAAAAATTCTGATGATTTTTTTTACTATTGCAAAGATTGGAATCCAGCGAGAGTCAACTCTGCTGTGGTTTTAATTTTCGGACAAAATTAATCTTGCCATCCGTTCAGTATTTTATTCATTTTCATAATAAACGAAAAAACAAACAAACAAACCAAAAATGACTCAGAAATGTATCATAGACGTATAGAGAACCACCAAAAAACATTTTCAACGTCGTCTGGGGTCTCTATGTGTGTAAATTGTCGGTATATAAACCTAGTTAAAGAATAGTTTTATCTTAGAAAAATGTAAAAGAATTCCACAAAGCACAAAAAAGAAACATTATGGAGAGACGCCAGCTATAAATGATATCTACATAGATAGCAACAGCGGGACATAAACAAACGTATCAACGTTACATTGCTGTAGCCTGCCATGATCAACACATGTTAACTGGTAGTCCATGTTAAAGTATATTGTGTATTTTAATATTCATATGAAAGATTTTGATGCCGCAATTAATTGTAACTTCAGTTTAACACCTAGATCACAAAATTCGTTGGGGGGTATTTAACCCGTTGAGCAAAATCCTTAGCTGACCCCAATATGCTTATAACATTGTTTGAGAATCAAGAATTCCGAATAAATTTATTTGATTTATGATACAAAATACCTACATACTAGTTAGAGAATAATTTTATTTACAGAATATGTAATCAATAAAATAAAAAAACCTTAAAAATCAATTTACCAATTTTAAATAATGTGTTATTTTTGATAAGTTTATTGTATGTAGGTGCATACACACATTTTAAGATAAAAGCTCAATATCATGCCAAAACTGTTCAGCACATCCCACTGATTTAAAACCATTGATATCGATGAAAAAAGACTATAATCCATGGACTACTTTTATCACAATCGATGGACTGTTTCAAATCTGAATTTCAACTTTTGCTGTCTTTAAATAAGTAATTGAAGCATGAATTATCCTGGATTTACAAATCAAAGAAATAGCTAAACTGCTTTCATATGCAATGGCAGTGACTGTGAACAAGGCAGACAACGGTTTGATGAAGAATTTAATAAAGAAGCGCCCTTTGGCAGACTACAAGATTGGTGGAAGAGATTTATTGAAACAGTAAGTGTTTTACCCAGCCCTAGAAAGAGAAATTTTCGAAAAAAAGTTGAAGAAGATGTCACTGAAAATAGTGTAGCTGTACTTATGGATGGATGGAAACTGTAAGTCACAAAGGAATGCATCTAGACGTGTTGGTATAAGTCAACCCTCCCTCTGTGTGTCGAAAGAAAAGAATGGAAAAGCCTAAAGATTTATACTTAGGGATGTCTCGAGTATGATGCTGCTCCTATTGAAAAGAGTTTACAGTTTTTGTTATCTAATTTCACATATTGAACAGTTTTTTATAGTTTTGTTATCTAATTTTATATTACTTTATCATTCATGTATAATATTCTATATCGGCGGGATGTGCATGTTTTGACAAACCTTAGTCATCGTCAGGCTAATTAAACTAAATTTAAATGTACTCTTAGAAAAATTATAGGCATCCCATACATTATTTCGGTTTTTGAATATACAAGAAACTCTTTTCCACAATGAATACTTTTAGTACCATTCGTACAGACTACCGACAAATTATTCAGGCTAGTGGAAAGTATTTATAATATAATCAGAGTCTTAGTTATGAAACCTACCTAGTTTCATTTATAATTTATTCTTCTACAAAAAATTAAATGTTGGCCCCTTCAGGTAAGCAATATCAATGCCAAATTTACAAAAACATTTCGTTTCTGGCAATAAAACAGTATTTGATAATAGCCAGGGATTTTGTTTTATATTCTCAAGGCTTTCCGCAATTTTGGCGCAACAACATGAGGCAAGTTAAATCATTCAAAAAAGAATTTTCTATTTAGAGACCTAAACATTCTACGAAAAACGTTTGGACAACAATCTTGTCAATATTTAAAACTTATTACCTATCTATTAATATATTGTAAATTAAAAACTTGCTCATATCACTAACAAATTATCATTTTACAACACTTGGTAAAAACAGTTGTAAAGAGTCCTCTGAAACTCTGAGGTGAGGTAAACTCTTGCAAAAGACGCTTATAAACACCGTTGTATACTCATTAGTTAGAAGACTATTGCAAAAAAAACCTTGGTGAAAAAAATCTTTTGTGAAGACTCTTGGTAAAATAACCTTTTTGTATAACATTCTTGGTAAAAAAAATGACAAAGACTCTTGTAAAACCTTTGTAAAACCCCGTTTAAATACTCATCTAAAAGGCTTTTCTAAAAGATTATAGTAAAAAAGACTTGTAAAAACTCTTGTTAAAAGACTCGTGGTACATAAAACATTTTTGTGAACAGATTCATAGTAAAACATGTTTGGTAAAAGATTCTTGTATATATCTTGGTAAAGACCTTGTAAAGACTTTTGTAAAAACTAAAAATGACCATTTGTGAAACGCGTCTAATTGAAATGGTTTATAGCTATCTAATACGAGAAAGAACAGGAGAATAATGCCGAGCTAGTTTTAAAATGGAACATATTTTAATTGCGCATTTTGACATGTTTTGATAAACGTAGGTAACTAACTAAGCAAAGCTTTACATCACTAGTACCTTAACATAAACGCGATCTTATTATCAAGGTAGGTAGGTAGGTAATGATGTATCTTTGGTTCTATTATAATTTTTAGCCTCATAGATTCCGAGATTGTACCATAGACTTAATAAAAAATGAACTCTTTATATTTAAAACGTGAAGCTATACATCTATTAGCAATTTTAAAACTTCCTTGTCAGTTGTATTTACATACACTGTGTTTATTGGGAGTTAATTAGTATTTGTATTCATATTGTGGAACAAATGGACACAACAACTCTTCGGAACAACTTTCTTTTCATTTCCAAATATACTAAATTATCATTCTGAAACCAAAATTATTGATCTAAATTTTTTCATAAAATCATAGATACAATTTGGCTTCAGAATATTACGCTTAGTATCTAGTCTATGGATTATACGACACTTAGTACGACACATTATATTATATTTCTAAGTAACTTTGTTCACGTTTCAATACGTCACTTTGTTTAATACCTATAACGCATTTCTTTAATATTTTTTTAAAAAGAAACAACCGAAGTATCTATTAAGCACACCTTGCTGATCAACTTTGATTACTTTGTATCACATTTTTATGATAAGTATACGCCCAAAAGTTGCTGCTAACTTTATATTCCTACTTGTAAAGAAAACTATCTACCTGCGTCATTCTTTTTCTGGCAGTTTTTAAATGTAGAAATTGGTTGATATTACGGCTCAAGTACACAACGCTAACTGTAGCTGGTGAACATTTCTTTCTAAAACGTATCAAAGTACCGCCAACTTATTTTTTGTTAAGACAATATAATATGCCTTGCGTTTAAATTAAACACGCATCTTTTCATGATATGTATCATAAGGGAAACAAATAAAATGTGACACCTTGAAATAAATATTAAGGATGCATGGGTTACACATGTAATCATGGAGCGAACATAGATGCTTAATTGGTTGATTAAAAATCCTTTCAAGATAAATGAAAATGTTTTGAAAATTCTATGATCAGTGATTTCTTTGAAGAGAAGTTTGAAAAAGCGTCCATAGTTTTAGGTATTTAAAAAACATTGCATTATATTTTCCTATGGTCATTATATAGTTGACAGCTCTCATCAACACTCAACTAAATAGAAACCCCAAAAAATTAATAACAGCAATTTAATTTTGTAAATTCTGCTACCAATTAGTTTTTTAAACAACTTTATCCCTGCTATAACAATTTTAACAATATTAAACAATGCAAGCAGGTGGGTTTTACGGTGGATATCCAAGCCATGGCTATCCTCAACAACAGGGCTTTAATGCTTGGCAGTCGATGAATTTTCAAAATGAAGACGAATTTAGTGGCATTTTCAGACAATACTGTTCCCCAACCCTTGGTGGTATTCAAGGCCAGGAATTATCACGCATTCTTAATGAACACCCTCGAATTCGTGATTACTATCGTATCCACTGGAGCATCGAACTGTGCAAAATTATGATTGCAATGCTGGATCGCTCGGGGGACGGCATTATGCAATATAATGAATTCAAGGAACTGCTAACTTGTTTAGTCCACTGGTTCCAGTTGTTCAGAGAATTTGACAGGAATCAAAATACCTATATTGATGCCTTTGAATTGCATGCAATTATTCGAAATCGACTGCAGTATAATATATCCGAGCAAGCTATGACCACGATTCTGAAACGATATTCCAAACAAATGGACAATCGGCAGTGTATTGTAGCCTTCGATGATTTTGTAGCTCTAGCAGTTCGACTACGTGCCTACACGGATGCTTTTAGGGCACGAGATCAAACTCAGCATGGTCGGGAGACTGGTTCTTATCAGTTTACTTATGATGATTTTTTACAATGTACCATGTGTTTATAATTTTTATAGTTTTGTGTTTTTTACTTTATAAATATACTTTAAATGTTTTATTTTAATCAAACCATATTTTTATTATTACATATACACATTTGTACATATGTAGGTACAAAAATATTAGTGAAACTTCATTTAAAAACTATTTGGCAATATATTAGGTATGCTTTATTTTATATTATATTATCCAAGATCATTAAATCTGTGGCCTAGTCTATATTATTTCTAATTTATGGATTATACAACACTTAGTTAAATTTTATTATTATTTCTGTATTCAGATGTTATATAGAGTGACGTATTGAAACGTGAAAAAAATATTCATGTTGTATAAAAGCTAAAACTTAATTATTCCTTATATATCAGATATATTATTTCTTTAATTTTAAATATCTTCTAGGTACACCTTGTTGATCAACTTTGATTACTTTCTATCACATTTTTATGATAAGTATCCGCCCAAAAATTTGCTCCTTCTGAAGAAAGGTATCTCTACCTACGTCATTGGTTTTCTGGCAGTTGTTAAATGTAGAATTTGGTTGACAGAACTGCGCAAGTACAAAACTCCAACTGTAGCTGGTGAACATTTTTCTAAAATCATATGGCACTAATTGTCAACGTTATTGTTTACCCATTTTAAGTGGAAATGCGCCCTTTTCCTTCCCTAGCAATATAATTTTCAATGACGCAAATAAATTAGGTATCTACTGAAACTAAGATACCTTTTATTTATATCTGAGTCAAAACACCACTAATTGTATTTAGTTTCCAAACCACCTACTAGGGTGTCATGAAGAGGCCTAAAGGTACCATGAACAAACTCCCTTGATGAACTTTGAGTTCAAACGTTTCCTCATAAAGGACGCGATACTAAATCATTTAGAAATAAAAATAATCACAATAATCAAATCCATAATTAAATACTTCGTTTATGTAATCCCCTAGGTAGTGTGCGTTCTAGAATTATTTTTTGATTTCCTTCCCCTGACCAACTGACCAACAGAAGGTTTGTCATAGCATAAACCCCATTTCTCAATTTGTGAAGAGCAATAAAAAAAACACAGGAATACTTTGATAAAAATATACCACTTATTCATACTACTCGCAAGTGATAGCCCAGGGCAGCTGTTTCGGCCTTGTTGGGCCTCATCAGCCAGGCATAATCACAGCCTGAGCAATATAAAATGTTCGTATATTTCATATCAAACAATGGAAAATTGCTAAAGTAGCATAAGAAGAGAGAAAATAGAAGATATTCTGAAAAAATATATTGTTAAGCTTGCATTTATTATTTTTAGACGTCTGCTATTTACACGATTTTTGCCATCTATCAATTTTTTGACGGGTACATTTAAAAAAATAATAATTTGCAGCTCCTCTTTGATCTTAGTCGCATTTTGAAGGAATGCAGAAAACTTCATAGAAAACGTAATGAACAAAACATTGTAATTTTTGTTTAATACATGACCCTTTTCTGGAATCGCCAATTCAAAAGATCCCATTATGACCTCTCCATTTAGACAGCCTGTTCCAAGTCTTGGTGGAAGAGAAGGTGTCGCAACATGAAAATCTTTAACACTTCAGGTTTTGTGAGTGACCCGATCAAATCAAAGAAAGACGATTTCCTCATATTTGTTCCCTAAGTGGTATTCCCGAGAGGGCGGCTTAAAGCTGCCTTTGAAATGATAGTCTGCGGTTAATCTGTTTTGCATTTTGTTAATTTCGTTCTTAAAAGTATTGTGGCGGTATAAAAATGTCACTCTGATCAAGATAGTTGCCAGACTTGGCTGACACAATTGGGTCTTAGCCTAGAGATAAGACAACTATGTTAGCAGATGTAATAGACTGCACAGATCACTGTGTCTGTATTTCTGAATATGATGCTAAACGGGTTTAGTAAACATGGCTATGATGTTCGCTCTCTTTGTGATGTACATGCCGCACAATTTAAGAACAAATTCATGGCCCATTACATAAAATTCCTCAGAGAAAAGTATTCATTTAAATCACCCGACTGGAACTTTTCAGTTACTTCCCATGGTAAAGGCGCCACAGATGGAGTGGGTGGGAGGAGTTTGAAACGTTCAGTATGGAGAGAGGTCAAGACAGGAAGGTGTGATGTTCGAAATGCTGCAAAGTTTATGAAAGTGGTAAATGCCACAAATTCTGAAGTAACGGTTCACCATATTCCCGAAGAAGTGATTTCCCTTGTCTACAAAAGAATCAGCACTCAACTATGTAAACTATGTAAACCACATATTATAAATTAGACTGTTTGTCAAGTTTCATTATACAAAAATTCTGATAATAAATTTTTATTATTAATAGGTCAACGGTATTTAGGGAACACATTATTGGCACAACCAAATATTTGGAATTGACTCCTATCTCAAATAATGATCAAGTTTAGCTGACATTTAGTGTTGCGATCATTTATGTTTTATAGTGCATTTCTTACTACTGTGTATATATTCCTGTTTTATTATGATATTATGCAAAATTTGGTTACCTTTCCTTATATGTGACGACCGTTACCTGTTCAATGTGACGACCGTTAGTGTAGTTTAGTAACTATTTTGGGAAACAACAACCTACTTAATATAGGGTGGTACCCCAAAAAAATCGCCGTTTTGTCCAAAGAAATATATTCATATTTAACAATATGTTTACATTAATTTATTAACATCAATTTATACATTTAAACAATAAAATTATGGGAGATAGTCTCCTCCACAGTCAATTATAGCTTGCAAGTCACTTCTGAATCGTACCAACTCATTCCTGAGAGATTGACGATTGATTGTTGCAACAAAATTGTTGACAAAATCTCTAGCTTCCTCAATAGTGTTCAATTGGATGCCACGCCTTGCAAATTCCAAATTGCGGAACACAAATCTGTCGAGAAAGTTCATATCCGGAGAATAAGGAGGTTGTGGAATTCTGCCAATTGTATTCTCACGAAGAAAGGTTTCCGTCATCAGAGCTTTATGTGGCCGGGCATTATCATGCATGATAATGAGGTTAGCTCTGTGTAGTGGAATAAGAGCCTCAAGAA
>JAUYWI010062788.1:0-15588 GCA_034780595.1 Parotoplana pacifica | reverse complement strand
AGCCACAATCAAAGACGATATTGGAAACAGGATCCATGCAGCCTGGTCAGTATGTAGAAAACTGTCAGGTGTCATGGCTGATCAGAAAATATGCATAAGGTCATGATCAGACCTGCCATGTTATATGGTGTAGAATGCTCGGCCACAACAAACGCTGCAGAAAACAAAATGAGAACAACAGAAATGAAATTCCCGAGAAAAATTCTCTATATCTCTACGCTAGAGCACATTAGTAACTCCATCATCATCAACAGGCTGAACCTTCCTCCAATATTAGAATAAACACGACACATCTGACTTAGATGGTTTGGGTACATCATGAGAAGAGAGGCCAATCATTCAAACAAAAGAATTTTGGAATGGGAAGTAGCAAAAGAAGACCAAGGAAATCATGGATGCAGCAGATAAAAAAAGATATGATAAAAGCAGGTGTAACTATTGAAGATACAAAAAACCACAAAGAATGGCGAACGAAGACAAAACCGACTCTTCCAATGTGAGGGAAAAGGTCTTTCAAAAGGTGAGCATTTTCTTTGCTAAAACATAGCATGAACGTCATTGGCCCTGCTCTGGAATCATACTTCCCGTGCATACCTGGGGATGAAATTTGATACACTGAAATGTTTTTAGGTAAGCCAGGACGTTATTAGGCTCAATAATTTATTACACATTGTTCAATTAATCTTCAAATCTTCAAAATTAATAATCAAATTTAGGAACTCAATAATACAAATCCATCGGATACATTTTGAAAAATATTAATTACTATCGAGTTTTGGATTTAAATTACTCAAATTACTCTAAAATCCAAAAGAAGCATTGTTTCTTGCTGAGATTTGAGATTGAAATAGGAAGTTATTAGAAATAATGTATTAGAAAAATAAATGTCTCTACTTTTTTAGTTGCTGTTCTACGAGGACAACCATATTTGGACAGGTCTGTAAAAATTATATTAAGTTTTTTTTACAATTAAATGTCTCTGAATTATTTGAAGTGGTTTCTTATTAGTCTCTAGAGATCATTTTTAGTGGTTTTTAAATAAACTTGGGATTACTATTGAGTTTTATTGAAAGCCATCAATAACTAAATTTGAAGTGAAGATTTGTTGGGTTGAAGCAATCAACTTTGGTTCAAATAATTAATTTAATAAGAATTTTTTTCCAAGAACAATTATACAAAACAACAATGATAATTTTTGAGATATTGACCAAACCATAGGTCTTGTAATAATGCAGTTCTAAAATGCATGCCCAACTGATTGATCAGAAGCATGATACTGATGAGCAGCACTATTATAATAACTAGAATGGACGTTCATTAAACTGTTATTTGTCGAGTACACATTATTTGTTGTTGGTGTGGAAGATATTCTGTTGTATAGGAAGTGACTATTATTACTATTTGCTGTAGGAGTCGTCAAATTGTGTTGTGGTCCTGGTTGAGTTACTGAAGGACACGAAGTAGAATATTCAAGTGGGCCGCCGGATTTGATTGGCGTATCGACACCGGCATTGCTGACAGCCATGATGCGACTTGCAGCGGCCAGATGGTGATAGTGAGCAGCCGCAGCACTGGCATCGAGCATATAGTCCACCCGGGCATTGTTGTGGGCGTCTTGTGTATTGTGGCCATGAACTGAGGAGCGAAACATTGTGTCATGTTCTCCAAGTTTTGAAAGCATAAAATGTCGATTCATCTCAAATCTATTGAAGATAAAAGAACAATTATTATTATGGTTATCTGATACTACTATTTAGTAAATGGTGACTTACAATAAAAATTAAATTAATATTGATAAACAGATTTATCTTTCGTGTAAATCTCACAAATTTTAAAGAGAAAAGGTTGAGACTTAAAATTGAAACAATTTGAATTATTCCCCTTTCCCTAGCACATATTGTCGTCATACTGCTCGAAAAACGACATCAAAAAGTTGGTACCACCATTAAATTCTCGTGTAAAATGTATTTAGGTAAGTATAGCTCTTATTCCCTAAAGATCATGTAACACCTTCGGATTTTCAGGTTCGCAACCACCAGAAAAAAAGTAAAATCGGTAGAGAATCTTATTTTTACATGCATAGGTTGCAGATGTTCCAGGAATAGAATATCCGGTTTCATACATGTAGATATCATGTAGCAAATAATTTACAAATAAAAGGTTTTCTTTCTTTAATTAAAATAAAAATAATTAACTTTTAGGTTGCACTTAATTGTGTTTCAAAAATCGATATTTACGTAAAATTATAAGGTTCGCAAACAATAGTTGATTCCAATATTATTTTCAATAGAAAATCTTACTTTCTGCGAACTGATTGGGCTAAATTTTGGAAGATTTATTCGAAAAGATAAGGTCGTTTCGATTATGTAGCCAATAATTTAATCAGGTCCAAAAATTAATCTGGTTCAATTGACTTCATACCTGTTTGAAGGACGTCTAGTACCAAAAATTATCGATTTGTTATTGACGAATTTTATTTTTACAAAAAAAAAGTTTTTATTCATGTTCATATAATCTCTTAACAAATCATCTATAAAACGATATATATTTCTTGTTTGCTGGACACATGGCGTCTTACTAAGAAATTTGATATCATCAATTGGACAAAATTCAATCTGAGGATGTCCTAGATAGGACTCTTGTTTGGCCTACCTTATCGATAACTTTCAAAAGGATATTTTGTGAATGAATATTTCTTCCTATCAATCCACGGAAAGTATGTTTTCTAAAAGTTTGAAAACTAGAGCTATATGTAACTACTAAATAATTGACCAAGAAATTTTATATATTTAATTATAGACATTATCTATTTCTATTTATTAAAGGGAACATTTCAATATGGGTTAGGGATAATATTTTATTACAAAGGGCATCTATGGTCTTAATACATCAAATTGTGATCGATTATGGTGCATTTTTATTTTTTGTTGTTGACACCAACATTCAGTTTTTAGTACATATTTGAAAACAGCATAGAAATCAAAAGACATTGAAATCTATTCAATGTCATATTTAAGTAACCGCTAAGTGTTGTCTTCATACCTACAGATCTGATTAGATTCTGCCTGTTACACAAGTTAGGGACAGCAACTATTCCCCAGGGGTCTTTTTAGTTCAAAAAGCTTTTCTCACTTCAAGAGAAATTTACGATTAATAATAACTGTATGCCACTTTTCCCTGCAGAGTCTCGCTACTGATTTCAAACTATAATTCTTCCTTAAATGAGTGGGTAATGGAAGATTTAAATGGGAAAGTGACACCCTTTAGAAAACATCTTGACCGGGATCTCCTGGTGCGATCGTCTTTTAGGCAGTCGTTGTAGCGTGCACTGATTGGATTAGTGTTGAGGGATACTTCTGATGGAAGAACCAGCCGCTAAATTCAAACTTACGTTTCTTTCGGTGCAATGTGTTAAATTCAAAAAGAACAATTATCTGAACCAATTTCACGATAATTTTCTGCGTTTGGTGTCTTGTTACAATATGATTAAAATGCTAGGAGTATTGAATCATTAAAGTGAAAAAATTAATAGTCAGGACAAGCGCATCATTTTGTGTTTATTAGATAACTTTTCTTGACAATTGTGATTTATTATTCACGATTAAATGTTTCATGTTTTACACATTTTTTATTTGGTAGCCAATTATTAATTATTTCTTTTTTTCTGTGTAAATCTGATCAGACATTTAAAACGATATCTTTTAAATTCGCTGTGGCTTTTAAAATTGACTTAAAACAGTAGTTTTATTGGTGTATGTTAACTTTTTAAGCGATATTATGTAGTTGATTTAGTAGGTAATTTATTTTAGAATGCGAAATGGACATCAGTATATTTTATATGTGTAATGTACAAAGGAACTTGCAGTATTTAAAGGGAAATGTTATAGATACATAGGTACAGAGAATTGGTAAATAAATTTTTTCGAAAAGATAAATAAACAAACACCTACCCAAGAAAATAGAAACATTAATTTTATTTAGATAAAATTTTAAAAATTAAAACTTCATTTTTTAAATCATGCGTAGCCCAATCAATAAGATTGCCATTTTTAGTGTTTTTTGACTGAAAGTAAATTGTCGGTAATATCAGACTTTTTTTTTACAAATTACTTGTGTATTGTTTTGTAAACAATAGATGACAGATGACATCAAATTAAACTGCATCATATACCTACCTACTGCATTTTCTGACGTTCATGTAGGTACGTGAGTATCTCATATTTCATAACGTGGCTTGCATTTTGACGTGCGACCTTTATGTTCTAGCTAAGTATGGGCAATCCTTCTCTGAAACATTGAATACCTAATCCTAGATATTATACATAACGAAAAAGTACTGATGAAGAACCAAATAGTGTCGAAAGGCAAGTAAGTACCTATCCCAGATTCTGGTTTAAAGAAAAAAGAAGTATAAAATTTGCTTTCAAGACTGAAATATAATCGCATTTGATGTTTTGTCAAGAAAATGATTCGACATTACGTAGGCGGGTGTGGGGTTCATCAGTTTTGTTGTAAATGCTTCTTTATGCATTTGTAATTGTAAATAGAAATATGTGTTATTGTTGGTTATTACATGTGGGTGTATTTCACGTTGGCAATAATACAGTGCACCTTTTTAACTGTTTTCATTAATATACAGAGTCAAATTTAAATGTATTAAGATACCTACAAGAATCAAAATCAGCATGAAATTAAACAACCCGACTAAAGTAACATTTTATGAAACTAATAATAGAATTACTGATTTTATTGTATGCATTTAGTTTTTGATTTCGCCAATTTCTAAACTACATGTTTAGCTATGACCATTTCTTTAAATGACAATAGATTTTTAAAAATATAACTTTTCATGAACTGGGCAGGTACCACAACGGCCAATACAATGGAATGTGATTTTCTACTATTTACAAATAAGTCATTTCTCTGTTTAATATTTCTTATGAACATTTCTACAATGGTTATGAATTTAATGGGTGAAAAAGCTCTTTTAAATTTATAAATTATTGCAAAGTGATGTGTTTGCAATATATCATATACCAAATATCAATTACCTACTTTTCTACTTTCTGAGTTCTGATTTTTTTTGTAAAATGTAAATTTTAACCATTTTGGCCAAACTTCACTTTTTTTAGAGAGGCGTCACTTGACCTTATTGAGGGAGTGACACAAAAACAGATTTCATCAAAAGATCTGCAAGAGAATTCTAAATTTCACAACAATTTGTTTAAAAAACCCATAGACAATTAAAATATAATTCTGAAAAACGTGAAAATTAATTTTGAAAGCATAATATGTCTATTACGTAAACCATTCAGGAACTAACTTTTAATTATAGTTATTAAGGTTTTGCGATTTCTGTATAATTTCATTTTTCTCTTTAGTCATGCACCTGTGCATAGTAACTTCTACATATTGTCTGTTCACATTTCTTATAAAGAATTTGGATGATTCTCAATAAATAAGTAGAAAGAGATTCACCTAAAACTTCCTTGAAAACGAAATCATTGAAAAAAACTAGAATGCAGCCTTAAACCAAAACGCTAATGTAATAATATGTAATTTCAAATTATTTTGTTATAATTAGAATAATTTGTTTTGTTTTAATTTTATTCCATTCACATAATTATTAATTCCCAAATCAACATTATGGTAACGATAATTACATGTTTTGCATATTGAAATAGCAATTTTATAATTATTGACGAAAATAATTTTTAAAATGTTATAATTTTCAGTCTTCCCTCTTATAAACTGTAATATCGCGGCCATGTTCCCACTAGTGTCGCATCTCTACTGAAGATCTACCACACTGGGTTGCATACACCCAGGATGCTGAAACAAAACCCAAGTTCGAGGTTTACTATCCAAACAAGGATGTCCGCTATTTAAGAAATGAGCAAAATGGAGAATAGACCTAAATGCTACATTGCCTTGAACTAAATAAGTGACTGCTCATGTCTGAATGCACGTGTTTCATGAACTGTTTGTCAATGTATGACCTCGAGTTACGAATGGACTTTTTAAATCTGGAATCTAATTGTTTAGGAGAACTTCCATCAAGTCATTTGGAAGGCTTTTGAAATATTTATATCTCTTTAATCTATGGGATCTAGTCATTTTTGTTAGACACTTATAAGATAGGACTCTTTATTTTCAAATAACGGTCATCTGTTCGACGTTCATTTGTTAGACTGGTCATTTGTTAGAAAATTCAATATCATTTATCGCTTAGGTAATTGTAATCCGGTCATCTGTTGGACCAGTCACTTGTTAAAAAACACAATATCGATTTAACAAATCATTGGCTTACAATTATTTCCTAACAAATAACTGGTCTCACAGATGACCGGTATAACAAATGACCAAATTACAATTTTTAATACCGATAATGTATTTTTTAACAAATGAGCGTTTTATCAGATGACTGATCTAATAAATGACTGTTTAACACAGATTAGTCCATGGACTTCTATAAATAGCGCTATTTATAGAAGTCCATGATTAGTCTAACAGGTGACTGGTGTAACAGATGACTGTCTAACACAGATTAGTCTAACAGGTGACTGGTTTAACAGATGACTGAAAGCATTTATCTAACAAATGATCAGTGTATTAGATGACTGATCTAACAACAGTCTGCGCCTTGAATTCATGCATAGAAATATTTATAAGTCAAGTAAATGTTTTGGAAGCGAGCTTTTGTTAGTGGAAAGATTCCACATTTAAAACGACAACTTCTATTACAAAATCTTTTAATAATGTGATTCATAAAACACCTAACGTGTAGGTATATTTAGATAAGAGTGGTCACTTATTTTTGTCTCATTATTTGTTTACATTATACATTTAATGGATTTTCCGTTTTATTGAATTACTCGAAGAATTTTATAAATTTGGCATCACTGAATTAGGTTTCTTTTGTTGCGTAATGATCCATTAAAAATGAACTTGATTATGAACTTAAAAATTGAATAATGTTTTCTTTCAAGAAAATAATATCGATTTTTACTAACTGTTTTTCCATAAAAATATTGTCAGCCCTCAATTTCTATGGTTTTTAGAATTCCATTAGATACCTATATATAGTCTATTTTTTAAATGCTACACATTTTTTAGCTATACTAATGTTTGGAAAAAGTGATGATTATAACTTTTAGTTGGTTTTCGCAATATTTTTTAAATTGATTTCTTTTGAATCTCCACTGAATATCACTTTGTTGGAAAATATAGATTATGGTCTGGGGTCAGAAGCTGTGGACAGCAGATTATTTATTAATATGGACATTCAGGGATTAAAATTTTCTGTAGTACTTGTGATATAAAAGAGTTTTAATGCTACGAAGATGTTGCACAAAGGAAGAAAACTTAAACAATTTACATGGTTTCTTATTATTAGACATTTCTTGATATTTATTAGGAAATAACAAATTACTGATTAAAACGTAGACCTTTTTTAACCAAGGGAATTAATTAGTAACATCTTGTTAGATAGTGTCTTTGGCCCACCCAACCTAATGAAACCGTTTGTTCTGTCTAGCAGATATTATTTATTGAAAGTAAATGACTTACGGCTGGCAGTGTTGACCTTGAAGATGGTGTGGTTCCATCAGATGAGAATTGGTGGGTTGCAAGTGATGTGGTGTGCGATCCCGCTGTCTACGATTCTTAAACCAATTGCTCACTTGAGTCAAAGTCAGACCGGTTTTCTTGGCCAAACCGCGTTTTTCATCTGGCGTTGGATATCGATTTTGTTTATAACAGTCTTTTAGAACTTGTCTGGATTTTTCTTTAAAACAGTAAATGGTTTCTTCACCATCCCAAATAGTTTTAGGTAAGGGATATTTTCGACGTAAACGATATTTGTCCACCGCTCCAAGTGGTCGACCTCGTATTAGCTGGGCTTCAGCGTAATGTGATTTGTACCACATTTGCTGCAGAAATGCATGATTATTAGGAGTAAATTGATGCATTTCCATGAGTTTGTATAGTTCGCGAAATCTACCTTGATGGAAGGCAACCACTGCTAGGGCTTTTAGCACTGATTCACACTTTCGCATCTTGTCATGTTGTGGTAGTGAGTATACCAATTTGGTAAGCCGTTCATTGTCATTTCTTTGAATAAGTGCTTCACACAAACAACAAACCTGTTCAGGGGTGAATTCAAAGGAGTTTTCATCTGCTTCTGTAGTTTGATTAGCGTTATCCGATGTAGAAGCTGTTAGATTTTCGCCTATGCTGTCGACGATTTGACTATTGTTAGTCGAATTTGTATCATCGGGTACAATAATGCTTATTTGGTTATCTTCGGCATCCTTAGTTAAATAATTTGCCGTGTCCGATAATCTTTTACTAGTGTGATAACCGATAGGTTCACTTATAGTGTTGAAATTAGAGTTATTATTCTCATTTAAATGCGACATAGTGGGACTTTGAGATTCACTCTTGGGTACTATGACATCTTGAAACTGCTGGGTTTGTAGATATGGCTGTTGTTTATTGTCCACTGCGGAATCCGATGAGAAAAGACCATAGGGCTGGGCACAACTGAGTTCATTGTATGGTACGGAAAAACTGAAATTTGAAGGATAATATCTGGAAGATACATTACTTGGTGTAGTGGAAAGTGGTAAAAGATGTGATGAAGTTTGTTGATCTTCCTGAATTTTGCTAATTAGTGTTTTTTCACGATGAAGTATAGGTAGGTTATAATTGGAATATGAATCTCGAGCTGTGGACTCTGTGACTGATTCAGTAGATGAGTAGTTAAGCAAGTAATATTTATCAGAAGCGTCATTAGTTAGATCGTTACTCATTTTTAATAAAAATGATTTAGTTTTCTAATTGATATATTAATTTAAACTTCATTGTTATTTATATATTATGTTTCTACAAGACAAGAAAATCTGTTGCATCCTATCGGAAAAACAATAGAGTCTATTGTATTATATGGGATAATTTAATTGCACCAATCACTAGCAGACAGAATATAGCGTTTTTGTTTGAATTGCGCTTTCAAAGACGAATTTTTGGATAATTTCCTGAGGCAGTCGTTTTGTAATAATAGTTTTAAGAAATTTAGAAGTTCGAACTGTAACAAGCCACCTCACGTTCGTTGATCTATACAAAATGAATATATTGCATCACTTTACCAATATTATTTGTGATTCAGCTGGTTATTTTTGGGTGTGACTACACGAAAATCACAGTCGTTTCAAGGCAATTTCAAAAATTAAAGTTTGTCCGATTGACTTTAAATTTGGCACTCATTAGGCACTCATAAAATTCCATATTGATTATTGATGTTTTTGGATAGGAAGGTATTAGAATTAATGCAGTAGAAAAATGGATGCTTCACAAAAATAAAAAATAGATTTCCGATTGGTTCACAGATTGCGCCCTGTGGACAAAAATCAATATTTTCAAAAGCCCGTGGTATATGTTTTGGACCAGAGTGACCTACTTTAAAAGTCCATCTCGTGCCCTGACAAAAATAATTTTATACCAAATGTTCACACGAAAATTTTATGAAAAATCAGAAACTTTCAACTTAATCGGTTGATTGTTTATATTTGAAAACGTGTGAGGGGTTAGATTTACCCCCACCCCCTAAATCTACGAATCATTATAAAAGCGAATTACAATGTTGTGGTTCCCGGAGGAAGAGGGTAATCCTTCCCAAAAAAACATAATTTGGTACACAGGCACCTTGTAAAGATTGTCGAGAAGTAAAAAAAAAATCGTCTTTAAAAAACATACTGTTTATCGATTTTTTTGGGACAATATCTAAACGAAACATTCTATATTGCTGAAATTTGGAATACACACGTATATATTCATGTATAAGGGCATTTATGACCGTTGACTTTTAGCACCTTTAATATTTGACTATTCAATAACTCTGAATAATCAATAATCCATTATTAATATCATTTAAGCAAATGGGAATAATATTTAGTTTTAAAAATCACTAAAATATAATTTCTAAAAACAACTCATTTTTAATGCATTTGACTCAAAATTACGTCACTTACGCTAATAATATTTCATATAATGACTACAAAGGCTAAATTTTATAAAGATAGAATTATCAAATTTCCTCATTAAAATATTTAAGGTGTTGACAAAATAGTCATTTTGACACAAAAAATGTTGTAATTTTAATTTGATCAATATTTTCAGGCACATGTCTAGGGGGCCGGGCTTAGCCGGCGTCCCCCTAAAAAAAATTATGTGCTTTTTTTTATTGTGTGGCGCCCAAATTTAGAGGGTCATGCCCTTTTTGTACTGCATATATTTTCAAAATTACTCAAATAGGCGCCTATTAATGTACGAATTATAATTTATAATGAACACAAATTCGAAAAAAAAATCGGCTTATAGCAAAATATATTTTACCCATAAACGTATCTTTGCGTGCCCCCCTCCATAGAATTTGTAATAATAAAAGATTTGTCAGCTCAGAATTTTTATCAATTTCGGAAGATTGAAAACTACTAAGCGATTTTAATGAAGTTTGTTTTAAAATAGAAGACTTAAGTAGTACGTAGTACAACATAATGTAAAACTGATCTTAATATAGAAGCCCTGCACAGGGAGAAACGTTTTCAGGTAATCTTTTTTTCCTCATAAAGACAATCATGATCAGCAACTACAGACCTGGTTGCTATAAGATATGCCTTGTGTTTGTTTGTACATCTAGATGACGCTTTTGAACATTTAACATAGCAACAAGCTATTTTTAACATATGGATGCATTTTTAAACATTTTCTGTTTTTAATGAAATTTGAAACATAGACTAACTTTGGGGTGATGAACAAGAATTTGTTATCATATGTTATGCATCTACAGTTACTAGTGATTGTAAAATTGCATAGAAACAAGTGGGTAATCTCCCTTTAACAACATTTTTATAACATTTATTCGAATTCATGATTTAAACATTAACATTATGTATGCATCTTTAGCACTTAGTCTAAATGGTTATTATAAGATATACTTTAATGAGTTTGTTTGTTTGTACTTCTAGATGATACTTTTGAACATTTATACATAATATACTTTATGTAAAGTTACTAGGGAATTCAAAATCGCATAGCAACAAGTAATTTTTAATAAATGTATGCATTTTTGATTATATTTGGTTACCTATAAACTAAATCTAGGGTGAATGGCATTCTCATATCAGAATTATCTTTCCTAGTATTGTTTTGTATATTCTTATCCAATTTTACAACTTTAATTATAGAATATATTTCATTTCCTTCTAAACAACTTAGGCCTTACTTTTCATGTATGCATTGGTTTACCTGTTTTTAGTTTACTTTTACTAATTGGTTCGTACAAAAACTTGTTTCCGTACTTTTTCGCGCTTTGATCATTCATTACCGGCCCATCAATTCATACATCTCTTGGTTTAAAATGACCTGACACCAATTTTAGTGGAACACTATGTAGTAGACGTAACATAAATTATGCTTTTCTGACAGGATCTTTCTTACTAAAAATACACAGATAAATGACTCAGAATGCAAAAAAATAAATCTAAAATTTAGAACATTTTCGGGGATGGACCACCCGAACACCCCATTTTCGTCTATGTTTGTAAATAATACATTCATATCAGTTCAATTTCTTAATCAGTTTAATATTAAATCGAAGTCCAAGTAACCTGTAAATTATTATTTTATGAAAAGATTTTTCTTTAGAATTTTACAAATAAATAACTCAGAATACATGAATTTGAATAGAAAATTCAGGAACGTTCCTGGGGAGTACCCACGGACCCCTCTAGATACTCATACATCATCATAGAAATAGCTGATTTATCTTCTTCCGCACCAACCTCCTTAAAATAATTTGTTCATCTGCCACCTATTTATTTTGCCAACCCAGTTCTGACGCCTTTATAAACTTAAAACACCAGTAGTTTAACCAACCCCCAAGCTTCCTACGCCTTTGTCCTCCCCCTAGGACTGCTCCCACTCGCGCATCTACATACCAGATGTATCCTATTTAACCAAGTTTATATAAAAAATGGCGCTTATCACAGATCGCAGCCCCCTGACTCAAAAACCTGGAAACGCCCCTGATTTTTACCTGACATATTCCATAAAGTTTAGGTTTCTAAAGCATAATGAACATAAATGATTTGCAACTTGAACTGTTAGATACTTTTTGTAGGAAATATTGGCTCTCAAAAAATCATATTTTTAAATCCCAGATTATACACATTATGTACATGGTATTAAAAATTTATATTAATAAGTACTTAAATGTAAACTATAATTCTATAGTTGTATTGCTTATTCTTTACTGAATGTACAGAAACAGTTTATAGTTAAATCATAAACATATGTAGATATTTAATACCTAATTTGGATACATTTTGAATCGTTTTTAAGTACTCTCATGGCCAAAATTATTAATCAATTCTATTAATATTTGTCTTCAGGATTAAATTTTTGACAAAAAGCACATTTGCCCATTTTGGCCTTAACTCAGGTTTTCAGAGAACTTCCAATACGTGATCTTAGTGGGTCGGATCCCAAAACATTTCATACTGAGACTTTGCAAGCAGTGATACCATATTTTAATCGGTTGAGTCATTTTCCAGCAATTTGGGTGGAGGCCCCCTTACTCCGGGAACGAAAAAGCATTAGTTTTATTGAATAATGATAACGATTTTGTAAATATAAATACGACTGTTATTAAATATCTATTTTCTTTCGTTGTAGCTTTTGCGAATTTAGAAATTTTGGTTATTTTTTAAATAATACTAGATTTATATTTTACAATGCATCATATTACAATGAAAAACATACTATTTTATATGTAGAATAAATCTTTACTGCAGAAAACATAAAAATAAGAAATAAAAATAAGATATAATATCAGTCAAGCCTTCGACAGTATTAACATCATAGAAATGAATGCAATCAAACATTTGACTGAATAAGTATGTCAATGGTTTTTATTTAATGAATATTACAATTTGGAATATTATGGAATTGAATTGTGAGGAGGTACTACTAAATACCTAAAATATGTACGTTCTCTTTGTTGCAAACTGCGCTGATAATAGGAATAATGTTTCATCCCTTGGCTTTTACGCGTTTAATTTGTGTTTATAGCGGTTAATTACATATATTGAATCTGATTAAATAAAATTATAGCTATCCTAAATTGTTACATGTGTGCGTATTAAAATCTAAATTACTTATTTCGAAAAACATAAAAGCAAGCGTTGGATTCCCAGGGGAATATCATCTATGTACAGAAAGTTATAGTTATATTTTAGACTTAACAAAATTTACATTGTATTGCATACCAAGGTTCAATGATGTGTATAATGCTTTTATCTACTATAAATGGGAGTTTTTAATGTTACCTGAAAGTTTTCCATTTCCAATTTCTTTTAAAGAAATGTATATATTTTTGCACACTTTGAACGTTCTGCAAAAGGTAAATATTTTCAAGACAGCAAGCTTTAGAATGCGAATGCATGTGTAGTGCATGTATAGCTAATTTGTTAGTCTTTTGTAATTAAAAACCAGAACCTGTTGAAAACAAATTGTAGCTTCCGATTGAGTTTTGTTTTCTGAGTTTCTGATAGGAATTAGAAAGGTACTTCTCATATTTCTATCTCTGGAGAAACACGGCTGGAAAACTACCTTACTAGTTGAGTTAGACATACCTTAATGATATATTAGAACCGTTGCATGAAATGCTGATAAGTTTTTTTAAGCAAAACACAATTCCAAATAATTATGTTTTTAGCTAAAATATTCAAAAATTGTTTTAGATATATTGTTTACTGACAAGCCACGTTACTAGATTTATCTTCTTTTATATTTTAAAAAATTACATAAAGGCCAAACTAATCTGCATCTTATAATTTCATTTAAATAAATGCGAATCCTATTATGTTAGGATTAAAACCACATCCAGATTTAATGTAAAAGAGGAATGTGAGGTACAAAGACAATTATTTTCTAATGGGTCAAACAAAATTTCATTTTTATATGCATATGAATGCATATACCTAGATATAATATTTTTTACAATTGAATTTGACACAGCATCTTTCTAAACTGACTAATAATGCCATATTGTTGCTATATTGTTTACACACAAACTAATTTACTGGCAAATGCCTACTAATACGATATATATTTTAATAAATGCATACATTCTCAACATATTATTGATATTGTGAAAAAATTCTATACCTTTTTTACTAATTCAAATACCTTTTCTTTAGAAATCATTCTATAAATTTGAAATAAATCATAAAGAGAATGGATTTTTTAAAAGTTTTTTTAAATCATATTCTAATAGGTAATGTTTAAATGTTAATAAATTTTATTGTTTGTTTGTTTTTATTTATTTACAAATTTTACTTTTTGTGCTGATGGCTGCTACTTGTTATAAAATAATTTTCTGTAATATTTACATTAATCTCTAATAAGTCTTTTTAAAGTAATACACTTAATTTCGAATAAAGTGGTTTGTGATCATTATATCTGATGATATTCCTACCCTCTTAAACAGAAACAAAATAATTATACCGCTCTTTTTAAATCAGCAGCGCTAATGGAATAAGCTGTTATGTATATATTTCTTCTTATTAGACATCGGTCGAAGTAAAACGAAGACATGCAAATTTCTAAAATACGAAGGTTAACAATAAATTTATGAAAAAAATATTTTAAACAAAAAATTTCCTCAAATGTCGCTTTGCAAATTTTTTTTGTATTAAAATTGAATGTCAATAATTATCTATCAATTTGTATAGGCAATATGTTGAAAAGAAGAACAACAACAACCTCTGTGTATCTTGTACAGATATTGTATTATTATTGTTTATTTTTCTTTTATTATTCTTTTAGCCAAGCTGTTCAAATCACTACAAGGATGGTTGCCTTTGTCTCATCAGCACTGTTCTCTTTTGGATCCCTCGCTTAACACTGGAGGTGTGCTGGGGGTGGTACTAACAAAAACTATCGGATTGAGTTTAAATTTGGAACCATCTATGTATAGTAATTCTCTAATAGACTTTTTGGCATAAACGTTGGGGTACAACTCCTCTGGAGTAATTAACTCCTATTGGAATAACACCGTTTTTTTAAATTTGGTAAAATGCCCCTTTTATCAAAAACACATATTTGGTAGGTACATAATTGTTTGACATACATATACGTTATTACCAGGGTGATTCTGAGAGCCAATAAAATTGAATTTGTTTTTGCATTACAGACGACGACGGTGGCTTGAATTCAGTAAATTAACCAAAAATATTTTTTTAGAAAACATATTTATGATTTTGTGTTTAAAAGTAGTGAGCATTATAATTGAAAATCTCATATTCATTAGGAGAAAATGGAACTTAATTTATTATGAATTTGAATATTTCATGTACAATTATCAACATGTTTATAACTGAAATCAATTCTAGGTATCCAAGATCTGAAATTGAGGATCCTGTGACTTGAAGACAATACCTGATCGATACCTATTTATCCTAGCCTATTTACTAACGTTAATGCCTGCCCTGTGCCGCTCAGGCACACTTTCATATTTTTCATTAT
>JAUYWI010062777.1:0-15588 GCA_034780595.1 Parotoplana pacifica | reverse complement strand
CACCCTGTGCTCTTCGTCTCTTAAGCTCATCCCGGAGTTCCCTTTGTTGTTTCTGTTCATTAAAGGTTAGGTCTCGATTGACGAAAACGTTTTTGAGCTCTCCCGTCTCTTCTCTAAGAGCACGTGACTTCGATAGAAGTTTGAGTCTCACATTGAAATCAGGTATTTTCAATAGAGTCGGACGAGGGCGTTGGCTAGTAACTTTAAATGTTCCAATTCTTCTGAATTGTTGAAACTCACACGGTACATGCAGCTTGTCACAGATATGTTTTATTTTCGCATGGAGTTTATCTGTGGATTCATTTTCTTCTTCTTTTATGCCGAAGATTATCAAGTTTTCTTTTTTGGATTCTCTTGATAAAATTTCCTTAACATTTTCATCATTACTACTGTGTGCATGAGTATTAATATTAATATTTTCAGTTTTTGTTTTCAATGCCTCAATTTGTTCTTTGAGCGTTTCATATTGTTTGCCAATATTTGTGACTTTCTCAAAAGATTTTCGAAGTTCAGCATTTTCTTTTTCAAGTATCTCAATTCTCAGTGCGAAGTCAGTAGATAATTCAGATAGCTTCTTATTTAGTAAAGCTTCTATAGCTTTCAACGTAACTGGAGGATTATTTTCTTTGTCATCTTGCGTAGTAGGTGTATTATCTGGAGGCGAAGAAAGACGTCTTGACTTAGTAGCAGTAATCAAAGTAACTAGGTTGGCTCTCGAGTTTTTTAATTTCTTCTAGACTGAGATTATCAATGTTATCGAAATTCATAGTAACACGCAATAAAATTACAAATCATAAGTATATATTTATATATAAAAGATTCAAAGTCATTGCTAGTTCATTATAGCTTTTTACAATAAAGTTAACAGTAGCAGTAATAGTCATTTTATATACAGGTTTAAATTTCGTTATAATATTAACAATTGTACGAAACAGCTGTCGTGGGCTATCACTGCGATTAATATAAATAAGTAGTGTATTTTTAATAAAGTATACTTGTTTTTTGTCTTAATTTTAACATATTCCTTGTTTGTAATAAAACCTGATAACTCTTTGAAAACTTGTAAATGTGCCACTATTAAATAAAATGTAGTTAAAGTTAGGGGACCGTTATTGCTGTTGATGAAATAAAGAAAGGAAGACAAGAAATTGAAGCTGTTATAGTTTAAACATTCATTGCATATTTTGATTAACTATTTGAATTTAATTTTATTAATTTCTTTCTATTAAATGAACTTTCCATAGGTATGAACGTTTTTGGAAAACTCTCTGAATCTCCCATTTTATGTAATTAAGGTGTGTTGATTAAGTAAATCATTTCTGAATACGATTCTCAAGTAATTTGATTTAGTTATTGCATGATACCAATCAAAAAGAGTTTTATAAACCTTCACAATTATTTATGGAAATGTGCGCAATCGTAACCAGCAGAGTTACCTTACATTTTGGTGGAACAAGTTTTACAATTAATTTTTAGCAACAAGATACGATACCATTAACTATATGAAACGCAAGAGTAAGACAAACATTTTATGCTAAATGAATAAGTTATAGCACCATGTTACGTCCAACTCTTTGAATATGCTTAGTAGTACTTGTATGTACAGGTACATATATCCTAGTAAACAGACTTATGTTCTTCTTGTGCCAAATTTCCTAATATTTTCTCAACCTTCCTAAAGCTATTTGTAGCCTCTTTTCTAGAAAAATATTATTTACTCAGGTCTAACTTACCAGAAAGGGTCCCAAGATGCAAGAAACACAATAAAATGGTACGTGTCATGTTCACAACGGACAATCGGACTACACGTACGTGAATATTTATTTATGATTTATATAAGTGGTTTTTTAAAACTGTTGTGACACTTTTATGTACCAATAAACAGTTGAGGAGAATAAAATAATAAAATTGTAAGTTCTGTTTAAATGATGCGACAGTTTGAAGTACACATCTTCCAATACGAGAAGATAGTTTTATTTTGTTTAATAATTACATGCCTATGAGAAAGCGTTGTAAATAATTTAAAATAGAAAAAGGGGAGTGTGTCTCCTCTGCATACCTCATTATTTAATGCAGTCAGGTACGGAGGGCAAAGCAACTCACCCCACCTATAAGGAATGCCTTATGGTGATGAAAATGTTGTATTAGACCACAGATTGTTGTTACAATTTAAGTCTTTTTTATAAAATTTAATAATCTTGTATAGCAATTTATAAGACCACAAAATGGTAAAAACTAGCAGCGTTTCTAACCATTGATAAATATATTTAGGTCAAAAGATTAGAGAGATTAATTTTTATTGGCTAAATAGCAGCAATCATGTGAACATAAGAAAAGTAAATACAAAAATACAAAAGAAGATATTAAGTGATAACCATTTTTAGTGTAGGTCCAAAATGTTAACAAAATAAGGATTACACTATTAGAAAGGGTATAGCAGTGCACATTTGGAAAAAGAATTGATAAAAAAAATTCAAATTGTTTTGGTACACACATAATCTTGTAGTTCAGAGCATAGTAATTTTTTATAATTTTATGTTTAGGTTAGTTTACAACTTAGATAATATTATTTATGTCAAGAGCAAAAATCAATAAACAGCTGTATTCGCAACCGATATGCTAGGACTGCTGTTTCTGCCTTTTGGGCCGCATCAGCTAGCAATTATCACAGACTGGGCAATATACAATTTTCGTATATTTTATATGGTGTTCAGCAATTTAACAAGGATTGCTCCTAGCTAGGTGACATATCTCATTATGTAATCACAACCAAACTTATTAATATTTCGGATATCGATACAAAAATATAAATAGTACTTAGTATATATAAAGCTGTATTGCTAAATACCATTTTGTACTTATATTTTAATTATTCGTTTCATTGTACATAGAAAATAAAACATTTTTACGAAACAACTATCAACTAATATTTACATATGCTTAGCCTGTTTTTATTCTAAAAATAAATTCTAACAATATTTTCTAAATCATTATCAATATTAAGTAATCTCATACATAAAAGTAATCTAACATAATCGCTATTAAAAGTTATAGCTTCTAAATGTAAAGAAACTTTGAAATCAATAGCTGAAATTATTTTTGATGTAAATTACAATCAGCCAGATATATGTACAATCAATTAATAAAATGTATTGTCTGGTTTGAAAACGTCATACCTCAGTGTGTATTGTAATGACTATATTTGGTAATGATCAAACACATCATTTTATCATCGGCGTTATGACCATATTTGGTAATATAGCACAATGAAGTGCGCGGACATTGAAAGCTGTCTTTAAAAGCCGTGGTGAGCTTGTTCAGACTATTTAGCATTTTTTTGTCTACGTAGATGGCATATTCTGTTAATAATGAAAGGTGTGGTGATATTAGTTAGTAAAATGTTCCATAATTGTTTACATTGGTTGCATTTTGTAATACCTCTATTCAATTGCCGATGAATAAGTTGGTTTGTTTGCTTTAGTTTTAACTATCATAGTTATTTCAACATCAGATTTAATACATAATATGTAGAGTGCACGGTATTTTAATATATAAGGAACTTCAACAATGTTTTAATTCAGTAGATTTTTCAACATGTTAAGATAGTCAAACTACTGTCCATCGTCAAAAGCGAGCGCCTTTAAAAATAGAGCTATCCAAGATTTTAGAGCTAACAAAAAAGATAAGAGAAAAAATAGTTTATATACTTTTGTTTTATATAGATTGTACATATAAACTCTCTGTATTCTATCGTACAAGTGGAAAAAGAGTAGTTGTTTTCGCCTTCAATCAAGCATATACTCGTGTATGAAAATTGGTATTAGCAATTTAATAAATTAAAGGTTTCTAATGTTTGCTCATTACAATAAAGATAATTTCTCTATGAAAATTAAAAATAATCAGACTTAAATAAATATGAAAATAAAATTATCAATATAAATATTAATTTTTTTCTGAAAAACATGCTATTGCAATTTAATAAACTTTCAAAAATTAATTTGATCAATCTAGACACATATTTAATCAACTATAAATACTGCAGCTTATTATAGCGTAGTATTACACGGAGCAGTTCTAAAAACCTTTTTATAAATATAGAACACGATAAAGACAAACCCCAACAGGAAACTAAAACTGTGAAGGTTGATGTTGATATATTGATGAAAACCTAGAGCAGAAAATCAAACTGTTTTACACATATTACATCCTGCATTTTTGTATAGCTAAAATATTTTATTTATAGTTTTATTCATTACTTCCAAAAGAAACTGAAATAAGAAATCGATGGAAAGTATAAATTGAAGATTTCTACCACAATACAGTGGAACAAGACACATGGCCCAATGATTTCTTCAACTCAATTTCAATATCATTAAATAAGAAATCTAATCTTAAGATAATAGAAAAACCAGCCTAATATTACATAATCGAAAATATTGCTAAGAATCCTTACTAAGCGATTTCAAACAAAATATAACCTTACAAAGAAAATAGAACAATTAAATTTTGAAGTTAATGTGGAACCAGAGAGTCAATAGGAACAATGTCACCAATGAAGGAAAAAACATAGGATATATTATCGATTTAAAATAAGCATTTCAGAAAATTAATTGAAAAATACTCATTGAAAAACTAAAAATAAAAGCAATTGACCGGAAATACCGAACCTCCTTTCCATCAATCAAAAGGCAAATCCGAAACTATGACGACATTGAGCTAAGTGGCCAGTTAATTGAAGCTAGAATGTGTTACCTCCACAATTAATATGTCCAGGAGATAACGATCCAATATACATTTCTTTTCAATGTTAAATGATTCAAACGTTCCACTCCACGTCACAGAATTTTTTTAGTAGAAATTACATAAAAATGTGTATAAACTATACAACACGATTCGATAGATTTCTGTGTAGTTGACATTCGTGTTGAAGGAATAGTGATCTCAGTGTTTTTAAGTAGATGCATTGATCCGAAGCATATGTCATCATTTACAATTAGCTGGAACGAAGGCAAATGTGCATTTGTTGATACAAATTGTAAACAAATATACAAATGGAAGACGTTACAGGTGACATGCTTTATATGTGGGATATTGACAGGTAAACAACTAACTTAAATGCAGTGAATTTGAATAAAATGACTAATTATGGAAAGAATTTGCTAAAACGTAAAGGATTAACTGTTTATCAATTTGGTCAAAAGTTGAGCTCTAATACTCAAGTGCAATAATATTTGATAACAACTTATAATATGTCATTTAAAAAAGTTTTAGCTATCGAAATCCCTTTTGGCTTCGAATAGTTTAAAGTGAAAAATTTAATTTTCATTAAAAACTCTAAATGCTCTTAAATCTGAGGTTATTCCAGCGGGATGCTACCTTGTTTTATCTTGATAAACTAAAACGCCAGCTTATTTTGAGAGAAATGAAAGGTAAAATTAACAAAACTTTATTAATTAAAAATGTTACACCTCCCATTTAACATCAATTATTGAAAATTATTCCTCTTTCTATCTCAAATGATTCTAATGTTTTTCGGCTGTTAAGGTGTGCATTATTAGGTACTTCAAGTAGCTTTACAATGAAATGTTTTCATTAACATTTAGTTTGGAAAGTGAAACATGTTTCGATATTTAACTAATAACAGTTAAAATTAATTACCTATATTTGTAGGTAATTCATTTCATCTGCTAATTAGTTCAATATCGAAACATGTTGCAATAAACAATTCTACTATGTTGACTTTTATTTATCCCTATTATTGAAATATTTTCAAAGATAATATTTTTTCTCTAAATACTTGTAAGTAATTTCTTCCAGATTTATGGTTAAATCAAACATCCAACCTATCTCGAGATGAAACAGGAGACACTATTGGGGTAGATGTAGCTATTGTAACTGGCAATATCTGCATTTCAATCAATTTTTAAAGAGAAAACTGGCTGCAAAGAATTCTGTTTCTATGTATTTGCTAATAAATAACTAAGATAAATAAAAGAATAACATGCAACTTCTGTTTTAATCACATGACCATATTAAGCGGACAATGAATAAAACGTTGCGGTTTTTATACATATAATGGTAGAAAGGTTGAGAAGGATATGAAAACCGCTGATGCACCGCCTAAAGTCAATTTTGATCTGCTTAGAATTTTGTACTTTGTATCAATGGCTGCAATTTGAAACACATACATATGTATTGTAGTGTGTTAGGTGAAGATTAGATCAAAGAGGGGAAATAACGTCTGAGAACCAATAACATCATCAGGCGGTCCAAAAATTAGCTACCGAGAACACAGAACCAATGCTAGCATCTTTAAAGAGCTGTTACGACACATTGTAAATAGTAAACTACATATTATTCTATGGACACGAAACATCACATAAGCAATTCTGCAACACAAAAAAGAATGCAGGCAGTCCACAGACCAAGACCTTAAAAACATCAGAAATGGTCTTGAATGACTATGAATATAGTCCACTTTAGAACAAAGGATCGCAAAGTTCAGCACTGAGCATTCAGTCATTATCTTTATAATAAAATATTACTTAGTCAGATAAAAAAATATTATATAAGCAGTCTCACTAAATCCAAAACAGCTGTCCTGGGCTATCATTAGCGAGTAATATAAATAAGCAGTATATTTTTATCAAAGTAAAACGGATTTTATTGTTGCTCTTTTCACAGTAATTCACAATTTGTTCAGTGAAAAGTTATATCATTGTCCAATAATTATTAAACTCACGATGATGAAAAATAATAGTGGTTGTATAGATAAAGTACATACATTTTTATAATTATTTAGTGTAGTGATATTTCATAGCTATATGTACAGGGCTAAATTACATAAAATTATGTACGCCTTTTATTGTTTAGGAAATATTATGTACTTTCTGGTAATTTACCATTTATTTGTGGAAAGTCATTTAAAATCTATGGAAAGTTTCATAAAGATGATGGAAAATATTTATCTAATCAATAATCAGCTGGTCTAACACTAGTAATAATTAGAATACAATTAATTTTGACTGCACCATAAATTAAAAATTAAAAATTAAAAAATAATAGATGTTAAGCCTTCGATAGCACTAACATCATAGTAATGAATGTAATCCAACCAAAAGATGTGTAAAATATAAATATGGTTTCAACATAAAAACAACATATCTTCAAGATTAAATCAAACTATGTAATCATGTGCATCTTGTTCTACACCGCAGCTCGGTGATTGAAAGTACCATCCAGTATATCCAAAACCCAAAATCGAAATCCATAAAACAATCCGGTCAGATATAAAAAATGTTAAATAGTTAAAATGCAATAATAAAAGAAGTATGGTACGAGACTTGGATACAATACTGAGCACAACTACATTATAATGTAGTGTTTAGTTAATGCAGTGTTTAGTTAATCTACCAGAACTATGTAGTATTACTAAATCTATTGATTCAAATAGTCAATATTCTGGGAAAATTGATAGTATTATAAGTGATAGAATGTTGTGTAACAATGTAACAATTATTATTAGTTTGGTGAAAAAATGGATTACTGTCAATATCAATATCATGAATTTGTTTGATGATGTAATGAAAGTGATCATCACTAGCCAAAAAAATAACAATTGGAGCAAATGTTTGTAGTTTCAGAAAGACCATTAAAATGAATAAAATCAGTATTGTTATTACTAATGATTTTAAGAAAAGCTTCATAAACATCCTGTTGATCTGTAGTATCAAAGAAATTATCATAATATTATATTAAACTAATAGCATGCTTGATATAACTTAACCTGATAAAATTATCTGAACTGTTATTAATATTGGTAAGATGAGAAAGAAATTCAATATTGGATGCACAAGATCCAAACAGACCCATAGTGATTAGCTTGGACATTATGAATAAAATAATTGGCAAAAAATAGATAGCGAACTCTACATCAAAGGATCGCAAAATATACCGCATCATGTCAAATGGGAAGGCCGAAACTCAGAAATCAGCATGCCGTCATCACCATTGTAAAAATTATTAAAAACTTTAGTCAATAAAAAAACTATTATATGAACAGTCCTAATAAGGCCTAAACTACTGTCCTGCGTTATTATTAGTGAGTAATTAATATAAATACGTAGTATATTTTTATCAAATTAGACGCGTTCTAATTAATATACTTATCATTTCAAATTGACGAGGACCAGCTTTGACAGCGTCTACAAAAATCAGAATTTTCAATATATCTTGTAACAGTGTTTTATTTTCCCTCTTCTTATGCTACTAAAGCGATTTTTGCTCTCTCTATGCTTTGATATGAAATTTAAGGAACTATTTTATTGCTCAGGCTGTCATTATGCCTAGCCGATGTCGATCAACAAGGTCACACCATTTCCCGCTGCTATCACTTTCGAGTAATATAGGTAGTGGTATATTTGATCAAAGTATACTTTTTTTTATTACTTTTAAACACAAAGTAATAATTTGCATATTTTTGTCAAAGTATAATTGTTTCTTTTATATTAATCTTATTAATGAATTTGGTAGATAGCTACAAAATATTGATTTCTTAAAATTCACCTTTGTAATTAAAACATATTTTTGTAAAAAAGTCACTATATAAAAGTTGTTAAAAAAGTCTTTTTTAGTTTAGTCGTATAAAAAGTGTATTAGATAAAAATGTCGTATACAAAAAAACGTATAACAAATTCACAAATAATAATTTGTAAGAGAATGAGTTCAGTGGAGTAATATATGAGTGATTTTAGGATGGTGACGTGATGTAGTTAGTTAATTATTACTTACCATTTAGTATTTCGTTAACTGAACAGTTATTTCATTGTGAAATGATTATTAAATTTATGATACGGAGAAATGATCATGGTCGCATACTAACGGTACATAACCAGGAAATTTATCATAAATTTATATGTACAAGGTATTGTGCCTACTGATGTTTGATGTCTGACCAGTGTCATGGTGATTTGCATGTAAAAATATGATGTGAAAATAATTGCAATTGCTATTTAGCCTCTCACACTTACGAAATATTATATGCAGGAGGAAAGTGAATAACACCATTTGCAATAAATGTAATTAATCCAAAAATACACTATTGTGAAAAAAATAGTTGCTATGAATGTTTAGGTGTTGTGTATTAATCTGAATGATAACAAAACAACAAATTTCCTTTGGCAATAAACTGCCTGATATTGTATATCGACCTAGTATATAAACACAATTTTCCATAAAGATAAAAGAGGTCTGTCATGACCTGGTTGTCTCATGTGTTGCTAGTTTCTAAAATAATACGAAGGGCGTTCCAAAAGTAAAGAGACAAATCCTATAACTTTTATTTCACATTAATCAAATTTGCAATATATTATCTGTAGGTGGTAAGTAATTTGAGTATAAATTTTCATGAAAAACTTTTTATTAATAAAAATGTTAGAGTAATTTAAAAAAAATAATACAAAATATTGTTCACGGAATTTTAGAGGCAAATAAAATACTATAAATTTGATCAACCTGAATTAAAAGCGAATAAAGTTAAAGCATTTGGTTCTTTCCTTTTAAGACACCCCTCGTATGTTTTAGATATATCTCAATACTAGGGTCTTGAATGATCGATATTATTCTTTATACAACTATGCCATTAGAACATGTCAGATAGTTTATTGAGAATTAACTATTTATGTTTTGTTATCAGTCAGATTAATACATGACATTAAACATGCTACTATATTTTTCAAAATAGTGTACATATGTGGCATATAATTTTCAGAGAGAAAATTAAATATGTCACGTATAAGTCATTTTTGGCAGCTAATTTTTATTCTGTTGTATTTTCTTTGTAATTGCTTGACTGATCTCTAGAATTATTTCAATTTACTTTGACTGTGTTTTTGTAGTCTTAATATAAACTTTACTTTCACTAAATAAAGTATCTAATCTTGAAACTGTATTTTTGTGTTACAATAAAGAATGGTATTAACAACATTGAAATGAATATGCGTATCGCCTATTATATTTTCAAAATGGCACAAAACACCCTGATCATGAAAAATCTATTTGGACAGAGTGTTACCAAGTTCAAATTGGAAAATAATTGTACATTTCATTTATATTGATAAATAAAAATGGCAGTTAGAACATTTTCAAGGAGATCCCAATGTCCAGGGGCAATTTGAATCAACAATTTCTGGAAACGGTTGAATATCTATAAGCGTTCATTGATTTGTTCAATAATTAATTTTCAAATCTTTTCCAGGTGTCTGATCAAATTTAGCCTAGGAGGTTATAATACCGTCCAAGGCGAATATTTTTAGCTGTTGACAACAGGCTGAGGTTTAAATGTACGCCAGTTTCTAGGTGCCTACTCACAATATTGAACGCACTTTGCTCACAGTGCTAATAATAGAATTTCTAGGAAGTAGACAATACACATCTTCATTGAAAAACTAGAATATTAAATTGTAATCATAGAGAAATCATTATCCATATTACGTCCTCCAGTGTTTCGAAGCTTCCAAGATCTTGGATCGACAATCGTGATGTATGTATTTCAAAATCTGCAAAATTTTGAAAGTTTCCTAGATGTTCCTTTGGCAATTTATTTGAACTTTATATGACTTTTTAACCTGAGATCCTATCTAAAAATAGTAGTCTCTACATACATAATATATTTTCAAAATCTGTTTAAATCTCTCTCTTTTTAAACTAAACATCCATTTAAAAGCGAAAATATTGATTTGAAGTATGGAATATTTTCAAGATCTGTATTTAGCCAGATTTGTTCATTAAATATCTACTACACACGTTTTCCGGAGTTAAAACTAATTTGCTATGTTAATTCTGTTGGACCAATAGTATATATACAGCATTGCCTGCTGCTAAAGTGAAACATTAACTCAGTATGGTGCTTTACATTTTTTGTTGCCAAATGGGATCTTAACAACCGATGTGTCTCCCAGGAGATTGCCTATCCATTCACAAAACATGTTATCGGCAAACAAACGGCTGAGCAATTGGAAACAGTCTATCCCCAATAGCTTCCATTTCACATGAACCATATGGAGAGTTTGATACTCAACATAATATCCATGAAAAGGTATCTTGAAAACGATATTTTTGCTATCTATGTCTCTCCTTTGGACGAATTTTTCCACTAGCAAATAACATCTCGAATGACATTGCCTTTGCTCTTGAACTTTTAATTAGCATTCCTGGACATCAGCACCCAGAATACACACTTATCATTTGAGTCTGGACTGTATTCTAAGCCAATCCACAGCAAGCATATTCTCCGGTGGCCCAGCTGTATTCCACAACAAAGACAAAACTCATTCATATAGGAGAGAACAATAGAGCCATAAATGTTTGCACCACCGAACGAAACAAACAATCAGAGCTCTTCTGGGTTTCTACAATAATTTTCTAGTTAATGGATATCCGAGTAAAATATTCCAAATACATCCATTTGAACATAAGAAGAGGAGAACCACAGATCCAAATCTAGGTAGACCAGATAATTAGTTTAGACTTCTATTCTTTGGTGAAAAGTGTGCCCATTGTGCAAGAAACATTCAGAAACGAACAGTTTATGAGCAAAATTAGTTTATATTTTATTCATTTTGACAACACCCATGCTTCTGCAACCAATAATGACAATGTTGCGTTTGAACATAATAAGAGAACAACCACTGATCCAAATCCAGGTAAACCAGTTATTTAGTTTATTTAGACTATTATTCAGTAGTGATAAGTTTGTCCATCGCGCAAGAGACATTCAGAAATGAACATTTTATGTGCAAAAATAGTTCATATTTTATTCATTTTGACAACGCTTATAACTCTTTAACCAATAATATCAATGTTAGATTAGAGTCACAAAGATAAACCGCAGAGAACATCTACATACACAAGCTGAAACTAGACATCAATATCCAACTTACTACTAACATCTACTTAGTTATTTATTTAGATATCCTAATTAACTTTCACACACGTACTTATGTAGATAACATAAGTGAACTCTTCGCATATCACAGTACTTTAACTTTCTTTGAAGTGCAGGTCTTAACCTATCTTAGAATACCTAAATCAGTTTAAACACATCAGCATTGTTATTTAACTGATGCATTATATGTACGATAATCACAGCCTTGATAACGTTTGTGTCGAAAGCTAGGCAATAAACTAATTTTTGAGCTGTTGTTGTTGTTTGTTTACATTTCTCTATATTATGGGGTTATTTGTTCTTCTTGGTTCAAGTATCAAAGCCTCTTCGCAAAGAAGATATCCTTGAAAGAGCCAGTCATTGAAGTATTTTACATTGAGTACTTTTGAAGGACTGATAGAAGTCGCAAAATTGATAATATCATGAAGATTCAACCAACCAATAAAATCAACCAAAATGCTGTTAAAAGATGTAAAACATCAAACAGAGGGTGTTACAAGAATTGTTTAACGCTGCTGTACCGTTTGGATTATTCCAAAAGTACCACAAGTTTTCTTAATTTGTTTCTGCATTTTAATTGTGCCACTTATAGTTTCTCATTTTTACAATGGTTAATAATATATTACTCTTTCTTTTGTGTACGCATCATCTCTGGTTATGTACCTAATGTATTTCAATTTACTTTTCGTACTATTTATTTTGAATATTTATCATATTTCAGTAAACAATTATTGTTTTGTGCATGTTCAACGGCAATTTGCCATATGTCACTGTAGGCATATTATAAAGAGAATTGTTTTCATTTGATCTACTTTGGTTAAGCAAATATTAGAAATGCAATACTTAAGAATCAATAGCAATTTTGAATATTTCGCATGTATTATTTGCCTGCAACTGTGATACCCCATGACAAAACATGTAGCAACTAACTTAGTTCAGAACTGTCGTGCTTCTATAAGCAGCAGCAGGTAATACAATGTAGTCTATTTTCATGTGTCATAATATATTCAGTGAGCAATTAGTAAACGTGTTCTCAATTCCATTATAAAAACTGTCTGCCATCATGTGGGTATCTTTAAACCTGCGGAAGGATCAAACCCGTCATATTACATGGGTATCTAGAAACCAAATCGCCATATTTGGTACTGTTAATTGATCAATATTTGGTAAACTACAAATGACAGCACATAAATTGAGCGCTTATTACAATGAAATGGTACTTGTTAACTATGAAGAAAATGTTCCATTTGCATTATATTATTGTATATATGTAGCTGGTGGTTATCGTTGATGAAAGATGGGAGGGTGGTTGCCTACATACTGTTATTCACTATATAATGGTCCTTTACCATTAAATTTCAGCGAGAATAAATGCTGGAATAAATGCTGATGTAATAAATCGTGACCAATTATAAAGTGCCATACAAATTAAAAAGAAAACGTCATCAATTTTTTCATGTAGCAATCTATGATTTCATTAAAATCCAATTCTCCACAATAATACCAAGAAATGTCACTTGTTCACCGTTCTAGTAACCAGTATATTGTACCCGAGCTGTTCGGTCAGTTTTATCTGATCGCAATCAGATAATTTTCTAAAAATTCAAAAATTAATTTCCAAGTTGTTATTTGTTGAATCTTTAAGCAGACTTATATGGTGTCATCAATTACATCAATTATTTTGCAAAACTATCCAATAGAATATAATGCAGACTCCAAGAAAAGTTTATCTGCTTTTTATATAAATAAGCGTTAATGTTCTTGCATTGTCAAAGCCAAATTTTAAACAAACATCGGCTAAACAGCCCAACAGTAACTGTCAATGAATCAGAGATAGAGAGAACTATATACTCAATATTGTTTTTTTGAAACGCATCTAACTAAAAAGAATTGATAGTAAAAATTTGTCAAATAGAAGTGGTCTATAAAATATCGTTATAATAAGTTGTATTTGTTCCCTCGCGGGGGGAACCGGAGCTGTAATTGGATTAGGGCGGAACTCATCTGGCGGATAGAGAAATGGCGATCAGATATGGTGGTTAGCTGCGAATAGTTTGAATAAGCATTCTTGGACCAACAGCGGTGTTGCTTGAGGGAGAGAGAGACCAGCTCTGTTGACTATCCAGAGCGTTCATAATTGCAATGAGGAGCACACGACAAGGCGAGATCGTCAGCCTAGTCGTGAGGTTTGTCTACAGCAACATTAGAATTTGAAGCTGGCGGAATAGCCGAAGCTTGCTCAAGGATGGCTTCAAAAACAGACTGGATATTCCGGTACTTGGCTTCTGTATTGCAAAGAAATAAGGCAGGAGAAAACCAGTTTTATCATTCTTGATTAGAAAATCTTTTTCACCAGGACAAAAGAGAATTTGGCAAAAGCAACAAATTCAGCATAGTCAAAGGGCTTAGATCGGGCTGTATTCTCTCACCTTACCTATTCAATCTTTACGCAGAAAGAAAAAATGAAAATGCTAATCTTCACAAAGCTCAAGGCCTGAAACTAAGAGGATTTAGCATTACACATCTTCCTTAGGCAGACGACACGACTCTGATTGCCAACAACTTAAAATATAGAAAACAATGCTCCAATCGCTAAAAGTAGGTCTTTTCCAACATAATTTTTAATGGGGAACCTAAAGACTGCAACATCGATAGAGAGTTGGATAGGTAATTGGTTTTCAAAATGTCATTAAGCCCACGCTCAGAAGTAATAAAAGAAAGAAAAAGAAAAATCTAACGGTTCATTTCTTTTTAAAATGGTAAAATTTCATAAAAAAAACAAATGGCGGCTTTTGAAATCGAAACCGTTCAACAATTCGTATACAAAAAAATCACCAGACAATTAGTTTTTAAAATATTGTTAAGAACGTGAGCGGAGATATTAAAATGAAATAAGATTAAAAATCTAACGGTTCGTTTGTCATTTATACAGCATAATGTGAAAGAAATCCAATTATTCGTAAATTTTAAATTTTATGATGAAACTTGCTAATGAGAAAATAAAAAATGTGAATACAAATATCAGTAAGTATGTAGTTATGACAATGATTAATATGAGTCGTATTGCTTTGTTGAAATTTAAGTCTAATTGAAGGAAAGTTTTAAAGCGATGGACACTACATTGGAAGAATATTTTTTGAAATTCCAATTGAATATATAAAGCTGGAAAAGAACTTAATTGTTGAATGTGAGTTTACATGTGAGTTACATGTAAGAAATTGGATAACCTGATTGATAAAATATTAGAGGAAAGGCATTTAAATTATGATGATGTGTTGTTGAGGATCCGGGTTGATGGCGGAGGAGGAGGATTCCTCAAAGTTTGCCTTTCTGTATTTGAAAGTAATCAATGTGTTGATAAAGTTCTTAAACTTACTGGTGTACCTAAAGTTTTCATAATTGCTTTGGCATCTGGTGTTGAAGAAAATTATTTAAAGTTAGAAGCAATATGGATCCGGCTCGGTTTGCAAGAACTGTCAAGTCAATTCAGTATTGCTAGCGATCTTTAAATTAATTAACATAATTATTGGCATGACATCTCATAGTAGCTTACATCCATACTCGTGGTGTAATATTGACAAGAACCATCTGAATGGATGTGGTGAGACAAGAAATCTAAAGTCTTTGTCAGATTCCTTTTGGAG
>JAUYWI010062766.1:0-15589 GCA_034780595.1 Parotoplana pacifica | reverse complement strand
GGCAGCAAACCGAGAAGGATGGAGAAAGTGGATGCCATAGAATTGAACCTGCCTAATAACTAATTCAGCAGAACACTATATACTATAGTTTGAATAATTTAGCATTATGAATAAAATTCACGATTTTTGGGCAGTCTCTTCACCTTTTTCCAAAAAAACTATTAAAGGAAAAGTGCAAATTTGTTGAAATATATAAAAGGGTCTTCTATGATTAATTAACTACCAAATTATTTTTTCAAAATCGAGATTTTGGTTTGACCACAAGCGGTGTTCGACTAAACAAAAATCTCAAAATAGGAGTCTTGGAATTTGCAACATTTTAGTATATATTTACTCGTAACTGATTATACAGGTATGTAGAGACTGTCATAGAGTAAATAATAAACAAAAAACACAAAACGGAAACAGTTAAGCAAAAGCGACAAAAAGAAAATATTATGTTATTGTAGTCCAGAATCGATAACGAACAGTCCTATTAATAATATTTCCAGAAGAATTTGTCTGCGGTCAGAAGGCGGGCTTTGTGTCTCATCAAGTTGACTTCCTTGATCAGAAGGTCGTCTCCAAGAATTGCGGGATCTTCTTCTAGCTGTGTCTCTTTCTACCAAGCCCAGAAGAGAGATCTTCGTCAGGCTGTCAGAATGTTTGTGAATTGTATGTCCGTACCAGCGTAGTTGTTTTTTAGTATGAAAAGTTTAAAACCATAGAATGTGTTTTGAGATATGCTGTAGATATCAAATTGCCTTTTACATGTTAAAATCGGTTTTCTAGTTTTAGAGATATACCATTTGAAATTTAAAAGTATGTTTACAAAAAGTTCCAAAAATCTGAAGAGAAAAAGAATAGCCAAAATAACTTATACATATTTGTCAAAAATTTTCCATGATGCAAGTAAAGTGATTTATTCATTTTTACATAAGTTGTAGTATAGGCCTATAGATAGATAGTATAGGCAAAGCCCCCATTTTGCTGAAAACTGTATCTAAATAGATGATGTAGTTTTTAAAATACGATCTTCAAAAAGCTAGTTTGTGTCCCACAAAATCCACCCCACTTCATACATGGTATCAACCTGATTACCATAGACATTTAAATTATATAAATTTAATATCTATTGTTGTTACCTACATACACGCTAAATTAAAAAATGATTCATATTTTGGTACAGTGCCAATCGCATCATTAATAATCCAAATGGTACTGCTGATATGTATGTTGGTAATAACCATAGATAATAAAGAAAGAAAGCGTTATGTTACAAAACGAAAAATCTCATAGTGAAAGGCTCCACCCATAATCTCTGTTGATTTCAGGTTCATGTTTCCTTATATAACGTTTTCTTTATAGCATAGAAACAGAAATTCTATCCTCTAGGGCCTAGGCAAAAGTGATTCACATATATTTAAATGATCAGTTATTTTCATAATTTGTTTCCTGCAATGTTTTAGTAGGTCTAAATCTTATGTGTGGAGGTGTAAATTTAAACAAATTAGAACACCCCTAGTTAAAATTTCAGAAAATCAACTAATATATGACAGCTTATATTAGCAGCATTATTTTTTAAAGAATGTAAAACAGCCATAATGTCAACTTTCAAATGATCCTTTTGTAGTCGCAATGGTGGGGAAGAAGTCGTGAAGTGCACAACGTTGAAATACGTCTTTCCTTTATTGGTTCAATATATGCAAAATTATTTGGTAATAAATAGTTGTAATGAGTTTTGTTTATTATAAAATTTAAAATGATATTTGTTATATTTAGATTTAAATTTAAAAAGCCTGTTTGAAAATTATAATAATTTATTTGCGTTTTATACATAAATGTTATTTAAATGCTGATTTACATATATATCTTGTATTATATAAATAAATGTCGATGAACGATAAATATGTTCCAAAATATAATTTTCATCATTATAATAATAATAATATTATGTATATATGCTTATTGTCTAGTAATCATACTATTTGCGACCATATTTAAACATTTGATTGTGAATATTGGCAACATGACCATTGTCTGAATGTTGATATCGGTTGCGTGGCATTGCTAAAAGATTAGACCAAGAATTAGGTTGATATCCACGTTTCCGTGTCAAATCTATATGATTTAGTGTATATGGTTCTAAATATCGAAAACTAGAAATCGCTTGCCGGTGATCAACTGGGGATTGACTACTGTTGGTTGGATGAATTAAAAGACAAATTAAAATTGTAGCAGAAAACATATATCTAAAATTAAAAATATAAACTCTTGATTTGTTTTACAAATATACCTACACGTTAGGATAAAATGGGGGGGGGGACTCTATTTTTGATAGTACATAAACAATTATTTTGTTTAATTCTCCGAAATGTGAGTTAGTTTGGGCTTCATCGTTCATATAGAACTCATGGACTAATTTGAATGAAGGTTCGCTCTAGTATATCCAAAAGAACACCGACTTTTAAAATATTTAAAAAAAATAAAAATAAGCGTTTATTAAAATAAAATGGTATTCAATACTGGTCATCGACAGACGTAATCGATTGCATCGGCCAAATGCAATCACCTGCTAATGAAATAGTATTTCTATAAAACATGGTTACCTAATCTCTTTTTCTTGGATCTATGAAAAATAAAGTATTTTAAGCCATTTTTTACAAGGAAGCTATTTGAATGAAATAGCCCCATTCTTGGTTTCCATGAAGCCAATATATCTACTACCATTGGTTTTTTATATATACTGAGTTTGTAAACTAAATGGGCACATTAGCAACTAAGGAAAATGATCATTATACCATGTAAACTTCATTTCTATATATAGAAGCTAGTTAAAACCCAGAGCCTCAGATTTCTGAATGATATTGATCACGAAATACAAGGCCCCATCCCTATCAAGCCGAACCACATTTAAAAAACTGATATTTACCACTTCTTTTATTATTTTTAAATGAAAATCACAAATTTAACAGAATAAAATCTTAACTGCAGCAAACATTCAAGCCTTCGACAGCACTAACATCATAGTAATGAATGTAATCCAACCAAAAGATGTGTAAAATAAAATATGGCTTCAACATAAAAACAACATCTCTTCAAGATTAAATCAAAACTATGTAATCATGTAACAAAGTGTCTGGGTTGAGTTCTTGTAAAAAATACTTAGAAAAGTCGATCCATAGTTTAGTTTAGGGTATCAAGGGATCACCTAAAATCATAAGCAAAAACTATTCAACAACTAAAACGTATACGGAAAGTAATACGGACAGATTTAATTTTTGTCCGCATAACACCAACTTGAAATCTGTTTTTCTTCTTGAGGGGTATTAGTAACTTAATAAATACGACTAGTAAATAAAATTAATAAATAAAACTAGTAATGTTGAATGAGACTATGACACGCAATCCACAATAATTTTGCGACGGATTTTGGTATCAGTTGGCTTCACGAGCTTGCAAATGGATCATGGAGCTCTTCCTATGTTAGCATTCGTAACTTGCATATATGAAAACTGTTCAATTGTGTGCCGTTCCACCTACTGAGACCCAACAGGAAGTAATTTGATCACAATATTTAAGCTGGAGATACCAACGATGATTCGGAATTGGTTTATTTTGGATCGGCCTTCCTTAAATTCATGGTATTTGCTTTTAATGGTCGTATTAATATCGATTGTCGCTCATCCGTCAAAAACTGTCTGACCCACGAATTTTGGGATTTTGAGCCTCTGCAAGTTGACAATAAATCCTTCACAGATACTACGTCGAGGTTTCAGTAGTAGGCTACAATGCTCTTAGCTTGTTTACTTTCATTGCGATCGTCGGTCGGTGATATCTTGAATATTTGCCAGTGGGTTTCTCAGTGGAGTAACTGTTACGAAACGGAAGTTTTTGGGTCTTGTAGTTTTCCTTGATGATGTACCATCTTTGTCATCTATTCTTTTAATAACTTACTGGCAAATGGTAAGAATGGTGAGTTTGTAACTTCCAATGATGCAATCAATGCAATCTTCGTCGTGTTGAATTACTTATGTATGTTATTTTTGTCTCTTTTGTCTAATGGTTCTGTCTATTTTTTATTTCATGCTACTATCCAGCATGGTTTTGTTAGTGTACCAAATTTCCCCAGTTCTTCCTCAGTGAATTAATTCACCATTTATTTTTGCTTCTTTGATAACTTTTTTCAGTTTTTTTATATTCGATCCATCGGACTCTATATCTTCTTTTGTGGGCAAGTAAAGTAACTTCTTTTTTTCTTCGACAACTTTCTCAACCTAATTTAAATATGATTTAACATTCTTCCTGCGTTCTCTCCGGGTGACCCTCAAAGCAGTAATATTCAGTGAAAACTTTGTTAAACTCAGAGAACATAGCTTTGACACTCCGATTAGAATAAACTTACATATATATCTTATTTATATCACAAAAAAATATTGTCTTAACTTTCTGTAATTCACCAGAAATTTTGTACTTAGGTGGAACACTGTTACAGCAGGCTAATATTCCGTACTACAATCTTATTACATCCAAGCCAATGGTAATTTGGGGCCAACGCTTTTAACTAAAAGATTTTTACTGTTGAAATCTTTTAACATTAAAAGTTTTTATTATTAGAGCTTTCATGAAACCCCCAAAAATATAGAAAATCGAATATTTGATTTTGCCTAGTTTAATCAATGATAAATATATTATATCCATTCAATGAAATGGTTCCTCAAGAAAAAAGAATTAGAAAGAGACTTCTCTAAAGAAGTAACAAGTGTAATTTTTACTGAAAAATATTCTAGTGTCATTACTCAACGTCGTAAAAAAATAAGCGTACGAAACTAATATTACTTGTGTAGGGGTAAATACAATTGTCCGTAATGACAACTTTAGAATCTGTAAAATAAAAATGGCAAGCTTTAATTTGTTTTATTCATATTTAAAAGTTTACCCAAAAGCTATGAAATGTCAAGTTAAGAAGAAATCTGTTGGATATTTTGCTAAACTATTTATTAAGTTTACCCTTTATTCAAGGTCACAAAATCACTAAAAGACAATGAAATTTTAGTTACAAATTGTGTCTAAGCGCTTCAAAACTATTTTTTGAAACGCTGGCTCTTGGTTGTTAGCTCCAAACCTCAGCCTTGCCTAGTGGTTATTATAAAATCATTGAAAAGGGGCCTTTTAAATTCCTTATTAAAATCTGAAATTGTTTCATGACTTGAAATCCAGGCTCTGATGGTAAGCAACGGTGCCAATTTTATTCAAAAACGGACAACATTTGGCTTTTTCTTATTTTGATTCTCCTTCTCTTTCTCCTTTTTCTTCTACTTTTCCTTGTTCTTAATCACCGACATCATAGTGTAAACATTAACCGATTTGAATGAAATTTGGCACCTAGACTAATTTTGGGGCAGGGAGTAAACATTTATTGTTAGTTGTTTTGAGTTGTTGCTAGGACGCCGACATTGCATAACATGTCACAACTATATTTTATTTGTCTTTGACTACATGAGACCTTAGTAAACATATATGAATTTTCATTTAATCAACTTTCTACTTAGCTACTGTTTCTAGGGACACCGATATAGCATAGAAACAACCTGTTTTAAGAATTTATCAAACAAAATCATGTTTTTGGCATTTGACCATATAATTATCATTTAATACCATTATAGTTACTATTTAATTAATTTTCTACTTAGCCACTGTGCTAGGGACAATAATATGGAATAGCAACAACCAACTTTTATCCAACATAGTCATTTTTAGGCATTTGATCACACGAGGCCTTAGTTACTATATGAACTTTCATTTAATGAACTTTATACTTTGTAGCTATTGCTAGGGACACCAACATAGCAAAAAAAAAAACAATTTTTACAAAATTATCCCGCATAATCATGTTTTTTTGGTAATTCAACCAAATGAGACCTTAGTTACCATATATAAACCTTTTCATAAACTTCTAACTTAGAATAATTTGTGCCACACAAATATGATTTTATGGTTATTTGATCACATAAAACGTTAGTTACTGAACATTATTTGATATGCTTTTATCTTAGGAACTGTTGCTAGGGATATGTGCATTACATCAAACAATTTTTATATATCAATGTTTTAAAGTTACTTGATTACATGCCAACTTTAGCTAGTACCATCATTTTTCAAAGAAACCATAAATTATATGAATTCATTGCAAAAAGAAGGAAATTAAAGACCATAGGTCAAAATGTGTATTAGCTCAAACCTAAAATAAGTGAAATATTTTTTGGGTGTTAGCTCTCATTATATTTGACTGATATTGTGTTTTTAGATCATTTTTTTAAATATTAGTGCTAACAAAGTTAATAAACATAAGAAAATAATACTATAAATTCAAATTATTGAGTACGAAGCTTTAAAAAAAATTAAGGACATTGGACATTTATCACAAGTAATTTCAACAAATAATTATAAAAATCTGACTTTGTTAGCTTTAATATTTATAAGAATCATTTATCTAAAAACACAAAAACATTCATATATAATGAGAGCTAACACTCAAAAGAATTTCACCTATTTTAGAGTTGGGCCTTTTGGTCTTTAATTCTTCATTGCAAATATCCAAATATCTGATATTTTTTTCTATTCGATCTTTAAAGTTCAAAAAGATAAATTTAAAATTTGTACTACAGAAATGCCTGGTATATTTTATTTTGTAAATAATATATTTTATTTTAGATCGACAAGATAATTATTCAATTTTATCGTTGGTTTTATTTTCTAGTCAATATTTTAAAATTATTTTGTAAGTATGACATTTTTATATTAAATATAATTTAAAATACTTATACCTTTTTCGCTTAGTATATAAACAGATAGTCTTTTAGAAAGAATTTGATGTTGTTAATAGAAATATAATGTGTTTCAAGCAAAACTGTATAAGTTCGTGCTATCTCCCTAAGTTCACTTTGAGTTACATGATAGATGTCAAGTTTTAATACATTATTTCATAGTTTTTTTTATTCAACTAAGATTGAAATAGAAATTCGTTTTGTTTAAATACGTTTATTTGGACGAGGTAGAAGCAAATCACAGATTCAAAATAATTGAAATGATAAATGAATTGGTGTTTCCACAACTAAGTATGACCTTATATCTACGACTGATGAGACCCAGAGGTCGAAAACGGTCTCGTATAGTTGTTTTTGCTGGTGAATAAAAATGAATTGAATTGAATTTTACTTTACAAAATACTGTATCGTGTGACATTTTTACTCCACAATATAAAAGTTTTCATGCTTACTACCTAATTGTGTAATTTCATTACGTCAATTGGCCTACTTTAGGTGTATACATACGTGGAAATTTTAAGCTAGGCTTACTTTAACTAGTTTATACACATAGTCTGAGAGCCAGGTAAGGTTTGGTTACGGGAACGAAGTCCCAAAATTTATCTTTCTGAATAAGTAGTTCTAGCCTCCTAATAGCCGGAACTGAACGTCTTTCTTAGCGTAGGTCTACAGGGCCCTTAAATTCCTAAACTCGTTCATCCAATTGGCGTAAAATTTAGGGAACTGACAGTTGTTGAGGTTAACAAATAAGTAAAAAATGGGCCTCATCCTACGTTCACGGGAAATGCATTTTCGTAAAAAAATTGTAATTGCGAGTAACATACATAACTTTATAAAAAATAAAATAAAATATTTTAAAGAAAACACATTACCAGTGGACGTAGGACGAAGCCAATCTTTTTACTTAATTGTAACATCAAGAGTAGTCAGAAAAATGCGAAAATGCATTTTTTGAAAGATGGGAATTTAACATAGGAGGTTCTACATCCACCACCTAGGCAAAGAAAGACGTCCAGTTCCGGCTATTAGGAGGCTAGGACTACGTTCCCCGAACTAAACCCTACCTGGTTCCCGAACTAATAGAAGTCAATGAAATAATAATGATAATTTATATATTGTAATAAACGAATACAAAAGGTACTCAGATGCAATGAGGACAGATCAAGCTGGCACCTAATTATAATGAACCTAACTTGAACAGATAATGCATTTTAAATCAAATAAGTTAGATCATTTAACATAATAAATTAAAATGTTCATGCTATATATTTTTTTTAAATATGAAAAAGAAAGTTTCAATTAATGTATATTTCTTTATTATACAAAGTATATTTTATTATATTTCTTTATTGTAGTGCTGTTCTGCATTTCTCTAATACCTAAAGGTATTTGTTGTGGCATTTGGAACAGCAATTTAATGCATGCGAGTATAACTATTTCGACTAAATTAAAATAAAATTTCAAGATTAGTTGTGTATCTCATGTAAGTTAAATTGATTATATTTTGAGAGGCATTTCAGAAACTTTATTCATATAATCTGCATTTATTACCCTGTCATTCTTACTTAACTTTTATTCCTTAAGTTTTGGATTTTAACTGTATATTAGACCAAAAAATTATTAAGTCATCCTTGCTGTATTTAATTTTACTACATTATAAAACATAAATTATATCAGGTATGTTTAAACTAATATTCGTATTAAGCATTTGATAAATATCGGACATTCTAAAAAATAGAATTAGTTCCATACTTATTTATTGCATAACACAGCTTTAAAATAAATTCTGAACTAAGACGGTTTTAAGTCATAATAAGTAATTATTTCCGATTTGATGTTTTTTAGAAAAATAGACTCATGCACATGTAAACTTTACTGTGTATGAATAATAAACAAGTGAAAATGCTGCAGATATACCTAATTAATTCTAATATAAATCAGACTGTATTTTTTTCCTAACAAGCTTTAACAAAAAACATTTCTCTTCATGTAGAAATTCCAACGATGGGTCTAATGTTATTTTACATAAAGGTTGGTATAATTAAACTAACAAAAATCACTTAACATAAATCTAATTAATTTTACACATATACCCTAGCTATTAAATTCCACCTTTGCATGCTTTACATAGACACAGTTCCGTTTAATTTCAATCAGAATTTCAAATGTATGTACATAGGTACTTTATAGACTTTATAGACAAAATAAAATTGGTCTACAGGAAAAATTTTAATTTTCTAATTTATGGTACTGATAGCATACTATTCATAAAATTTACAACCAACTATTTGAACAACAGAATGTCTTTTAGGAGTGCTTATAAGGCCCAAAAGAATATTAAAGTCAGCCCCGCTTTTATTGTTTAATTTTGTGTGTTTTATGATTCGCAACGGATTGTTTTCTTTTATTACATTTATTGCATTAGATTATAAATTGTATCTATTAGTAGGTACCTACCATTGATAGAAATTTCAGAATTCCATATTAAATATTATAGAATATCAGCTTAGTTATCACTAGATGTTCGAATGTCAAGAACATTATAATTTAGGAAAAGCGGATAAAATATTTACTGTTCATTTAATTGATAATATCTACAAAAGTAAACATGACTGGACAATAAATAATGATGACTATAAGTTACTACCGTTCAAATGAAAAAAAAATTTTATATTGATTGTTAATAGTTGAAATAGTAAAATAAAGTCATTTTGGTAAGTTATACATATGTATACACAACAACAATATCATATTCAGTAATCAACTCTGAATAATCTATAAAATTGAACGTCTGGAAAAATTGTAGTGCAGACGCTATGCGGCAAAAATTAATTAAACCAAGCTTACTTATTTTACTATCCATAACTTACAAAATATCCGATATAATTGTTTTTATAGTGTAAGAAGTCATGATACCGAATATTCACACACTATTTGAAATAAAAGCAGTAAACAACGAATACCATCCAATTTTTATAGTTTATTTAACAGAACAAGTTTCTTTGAGATAATTGTGATTGTAATGTATCCAATCTACGCTCTTGCTATATAGAAAAGATGATATAAATTAGATACACTCATATTTAATACGTTGAAATACTTTACCAATAAATTTGGAGATTTTGAAATACCTAACCGGATATTAAATTTCTCAAACCCATTCTATTAATAATTTGAGCTTCTTCAGATTAAAAAATAAATAAACAATGTCAACATCATTTAGCCGTTTAATTTATTAATATTATCTATTCAAATAATTTGCTGTCAATGAAGAACATGTCTAACTACAAAACGTTGTTGATATTAAAGCACCTAACAAATATTCGTATGCAAATTTTATACCTACCTACAAGTTAAAATTGAAGAAATAGTGACCGCGAAAGACAGAGGCTAAATATTTTTCTTTAGAGCATGGACAAAGAAGAGAACCCTGAAACTTGCCAGAATATAAAGTAGCTAATAGTGAGGAATGGAAATTCTTATCATACCAATGTTGCTCATAATCGTCTTTTTATGTACATAAAAAAGAAGACTATTATCAATGATATGATGTATTACTTTGGCCATTGTGTAAGATTGATCTGTGTACATATATGCACAAAATAATGATTGCTATTTAGATAGGTAAAACTAAAAAATTGTACAAAAATTGATGGATATTACATATTTCATAGATGTAAAGCTTGGCGAATCATTTCAAATAGGTCGGCCGAAGCTCAGCAATGAACATGCCGTCATCATCAACTCAGAAATGTTTGTATTAGGAAATAAAAGAAATAATTATGAGTTTTCTATTTTATTTCCGATACAAACGAACTCTATTTATGATATCCAAATTTAACAAATTGAGATATAAATTTTATACTTACTTCAATTAGGTGATCGGCTTGATCTCGAAATAAGCTTCGATTTTCCTATTCACTGTACCAAATAAATTATTATTATTAATATAAGGTTCTAACCAACAATTAAACATTTCAGTCAGTCTTTATTATCTTTTGAATAGCACAGAAATATATCCATTTTTAATATCTGAAACAATGTAAAAATGTGAAATAACTGAAGTATTTTAGCTCAAATTCCAAAATAAATAATATATTAGAGTAAACCAATATCAAAATAACCTTAATTTATATTTAAAAAATAAATCAGCTGTGTGAACCTATTAGGGGTTGATACAGCTTTATGTCGAAGGAAGGGATTAGGTGTTTCAATCTCCAGTAACACATGGTCTGCTTTATAAATTTTGTCAAATTCCATTTGGAGTCAAGAACGGTGTATCTGTCTTTCAAAGAATAATTGATAGTAATTGAAGAAGAGGGCTCGATATGTAACCATTGTGGAGGGATGGATCAGGATGATCACAATCACAATGTTAGGAGATTCCAAAAGGCTTGTAAACGGCGCAATTTTACATTGAACAATAATAAATCTATTATCTCTGTTAGTTCAATAAATATTTTGGAGTTTTTAAACCTGATCCAAAGAGATTTAGAGCATTGCATGAAATGTCTCCGCCCTCCAGTACTAAATCACTTCAAACAACGCTTGGTATGTTTGCTTACTATTCTATCAATTTCCAGATAAAATCAAACTCTTAAACAAAGTGTAATCTTTTCCGCTTAATCAACTAGCTTTGTAGGAATTGAATCTATGAAACTGAATTGGAAAAGCCTCACTTGCCACACTGATGAGAATTTACCTTTGGTCGTAGAATGTGACGCCTCAAATATTGCAGTCTCAACGACATTAAATCAGTCGTCCTCATATCAAGGTCATTTTCTCAATGGGAACAGCACTACCCTTCTGTAGAGAAAGAAGCAATACTAAAATGGAGCCATTTCCTCTCTAGATAACACAAAAGCGATATCAAACCAGTAGGTACAATAACAGTTGGAAACAGGCAGACAGTAATAACAAGTACGTAAAAATAGTAGTATGATGAGACAGGAAGTAACATGAGGTAACATGAGTTCCGCAAATTGTGTTAGTCCTAGTTGGTTATTTATTCTCAGTTTTCTCTTTTTAATGAGAAAGGCCTCGTTTGCCCGTAGTCCGATGATATCGTGGTCTGTAGCTATTATCTCGAATTTAAAGTCGCCACCGCATTGAGATCTGTGGATGAATATAGCGCTTGTCTGGATCTTATTGTTGTTGTTGTTGTTGTAGCCCCTACCCTTTGTAAAAAAAGGTAGTCCTCCTATTGTGGGTTATGAATTCGATTACATCTGATGGATTTGACCATAGGTCAGAGACATTCAAGTGTGTTGGGTGATGTGGACAGTTAAATATGTGTAATGTATTGTGGGGAGAACCCAAAGTGTCATCTCCACATTGACAGCAGTACATACAGGAGGATTTAAGTGTAGGAGAGATCATATTTGTGGTTGCCAGGGATTCGGAGTAAACCGTTTTTGCCACCAGCCAAGAGATGCGCAACGGAGAGCTTTACCACCCATCAGAGCCGCATTATGGGGTTGGGACAAAAGGCTATGCTTGCTATCAGTCGGACATGTCCACTAAATTCGACTGCTCCCGTTTGAGACCAGTTGCCCTTGGCCATTCAGAAAAAGGGAAGGGGTAGAAAGAAAGAAAAAAAGGATGGAGAAAGAAGGGAGGAGATTGGTAGTAGAAAGCATTGAAGGCTTGTGAAGTTAAACAATAAACAGTTAAGAAATCATATTCTCTACAAATGTAGGTGTGTCTATGCTACACTATAATGAAAATTTATGCATTATGAAAAATATCTAGCATGTGTGTGGTTCTTTCTGAGCAACAATATACACATTTACTTAAATGGCTAATGTTCTGGCCTACTCGTTTATTTACAAAAATAAAATGCTGACAACACGAATGTCCTCTTCCTTTTCAATGTAATCATCAGCAATCTGTCTTTCAACCTCTGACAATGCTCTTCTGCTGGAACTGGAGCCACTTTTATCACCAGAATCATTTGGCATATGGATATGCATTGCAATTCTTTAGTTCAGGGCCATTTATTCTTATTGGTAATAGAACATCAATTGTTGCCGCAGAGAGTGATGACCTTCTATCATACTTAATTTACTCCAAAACTGAAAATCCCCTTTCAGCATCTGAAGCAGAAATTGGAATGATTAGCATAGTCCATATGATATATTGCAATTCTTCTGTTCATGGCAAGGTTTTAGTAACCAAAACTTTGACCAAAACGTTGTTAAGAATCTCTTTGGTACAACTGGAAATCAGGGTGTTCAATAATAGCACTCAAAAGATTTGTCCAATCATTCATGATAGTAGCAGAATTGTCTCCTAAAATTGTTGTAAATAAACTATGAAGCTCTTTTATATAGTATGTTTCGTAGTCAAATATATTCTTTGGTAAATGTGTGGGTACAGATGCATTATATACCTCAAACTCCTCAATTGAAGAGTAATGTCAAATGTGTCCCATAATTTGTCAACCATTGCGCCACGAACAGTGTCTATATGTGGAAAGTCACTTTTTTTAACAGCTCATCATATGTAGGTAATTGTCTTAACATAAACTTCATTAGCATTGTAAAATCATTTCACGACTGACATTTATGAACCTCAGATTGTAATCATCTTTACAATATGCATTCATGAAATCCACTTTCTGACTTCCAACTATTCAAGTTATGTAAAAAGTCATTCAGTATTGAAACAATTTTGGAAGAATGTCCGTGGAAGACTGTAGTTTCTTTGACAGTAGTTCAAACGGTCGTAGCATGTCTAAACTAAAAAATACCATTTTCAATTGCTTTAGCAGATAGTTCGCTCGCTTCTTCCACTCTGCGAAAGTTGAAGTCACCATTTGAATTCTTTATCAGTAGTAAATCCTCTAGGACCCCTAAATATGATTTTATTAGATTTTCAACAGCAGATGCTTCAGATGCAATCCAACGAATTCTAAATATTTTCTTGAGAACATATCTTTTTCTTTCCATCTTTTCAAAAGTTTTGCGCAAATGAGCCTTACACTTATGACCTCTATTTTAGAAAATTTGTATACACTGTTTACAACTGTTTCTATTAAAGAAAAATGGTCATATTCTTTCCAAACCTGACCAATTTCCAATTGTAGTCGATGAGCAAAGCAATGCACAAATAACATTATAGGGTTTTCAGAAAATTATCTTAACTTTACTATCAAGCCTCCCTTTTTACCAGACATAACACTGGTATCATCTGAACCAAACGCTATTAATCGGGTTTTCATCATGCTGTCCATATCAATTTCATGACCAGATTTATTTTCATAAAATGATTGTTTTAGATATTCCATATGTGCCAGCATCTTCTTCGACGTCAGTCAACTTCTGAGTTTTTGCATTTTCCTTTCTTCCCCTTCCTGACCTCATGCTCCAATATCTTCTCATAATTTTTTATTCGGTCTTTTTTCATTATTGATCAACTTAGTTAATTCTGCTAATTGTGGTTTGTATTTCAGATCCATATATTTTGCATAATAGGTACTTATGGCATATCCTGCATCTGAATTTCGTATTTTCAGGCAATTCATAATCTGGTTTGATATCTAAACATTTTTCCAACTTGGGTGATCAAAAATCCACTGGTTTCTGAAGATGTGGTGTGGTACTCAAGATAAAAAATTTAGCCAGCTTGACTAAAATAAGTCAGAACGATCCCATTCTTTTCTTAGTGGATCAATTTTAGCTAGCTTTGAAGTTGGAACTGAAGCGTCCTAAACATCTGAACAGTCTTGTTTTATGGTGAAATTTTTTTATTTATTGGATTTAGTGCAATTAAATTATAACATTATCAATGCAATCAGACGAAGTAACATCCAGTTCACAATACAAACCAGTGTCATTTGAAAACGAAGAGTTTTTCTTACCTTCCAAAACAATGTTATTTAAAAAAGATGTGTTGCTGTTACCTCCACCACTTGTTTATAAACATAGCGCCCTTCTTCTATATCCTGTTCAAAAATAAAATCGGCTACATTTCCAGGAAGTTTACCATGCAATCCTGATGAAATTGCTGAATCCAACATTTAATTTTTTAGTAGGTGTCAGATAAAATTCCTGGGGTGAAACTCCAGCATCTTAAAGTGTACAAGAGTCGAACACCCCATCAAGGTGAGACCTTGGAATTGAAGGTCCAATTCTACTGGAAGAATGAAATGAAGAAATTTAAGCTTTACTCAAAATAAATGAAGCTCCACTGTAGTCATTTGGAGCACCTGTAGTTGGAGTGCAAAGTATAAAATATTCAGGCAGAAATGATCAACAGAAGTTGTGCACCTATTAATACTGTGATCCATGTGTGCTTTTGCATCAAAGTCTGTCAAAACGTAGCTTTTCTGAGACAACTGAGGTGCCAAATCTTCATAAATAAAGCATGTAGCATAATAACTTTTCCTGGAATACACAATAATGTCAACAATATATTTCTTTATAAGTTCCTTTTTTTGTTTCTACTTTAATTGAAGAGCTGTGATAAGAAAACTGAAAACTGTTGTGAAACTCTGTGCCATCCTTTCCATCAATTTTAAACAAAATAATTGCTTGAGGAATCTTGTTTCCATTGGAAATGAATGATGTTAGACTTGTACCAAGATTGTACACCTGCCGTAGATAAACATACACATTATTTTATGTGGGGGATAAGAATAATAGAAATGGAGTGGGTATCATACTGGCGGAGGCACTACATGAACATATCCTTGAGATCACCCGTAGAAGTGATAGAATCATGTCTATGAAGATCGTGGTACCTGGCTCTAAGGAAGTTTGGACACTGGTCTCTGCCTACGC
>JAUYWI010062755.1:0-15590 GCA_034780595.1 Parotoplana pacifica | reverse complement strand
TAGGTTTGTTGTGAGCAGGATACAACCTCCAGTTAGGTGGTTATCTGACACAGTGCCAAAGGTTGGTCTGCACCTGGTAAAATGTACATTTATCACTGAAGGTGCAGGTGTCCTCTCCAAATGTTCTCAATCTTGTTGCTGTACATCCACCCAAAATCATGGTTTGGGGTTCATTCTCAGCTTTTAAAATGGGTGGTCTCTACTTCTTGCCACAAAAAATAACTATGAATGCTAAATTCTACATTGATGTGCTAAAAGAGAAGCTTCTTTAGATACTCATATTGCTACCCATTTTCTCAATGACTGTACCATGCCAGAAGGCAAAAATCATTACTTATTGGTTCCAGGAACAAGGAATACCAGTGATTGAGTAGCCAGGCAACTTGCCTGACCTCAATCCCATTGATAATATTTGGTATAAACAGAAATTTGAGGTGACAAAGGACAACCTATTGTTAATGACAGCTTTGAAGGACAGCATTCATTGTAATTGGCATCTTCAAATTACTCCAGACTACTGTAAAGCTCTTGCTAGATTCATGCCAAATTGGATTAAACAGGTGATTAAAAACAAGAGTTGCAAGACTAAATATTTATGTACATTGTATATTCAACTGTAATGCTATATTTAACATTTAGCTTTAATAATGATTTATTGCATAACTTTATAAAATTTTAGAAATATTACAAAACCCCATTTTGTCCACATACTTTCTGTCATGGCTGTATGTTTAAATAAGCAATGTTTTTATAAATCTTTAGCTGCATTTCATCTGTAAAATGTTGACACATAACTATGTCAAAAATGTTTTTAGCCTTCAATGCCAGCCTGATCCAGTTTGGGAACCATGATTGATTTTCAATATATTCTTAGATGTCTTGAGTGGGGAAACCATAGTGATGTATATTTTTTATATCTTTTTTCATGGTTATATTATGGTAGTGCCTTGTCCATACAATATAGTCATTTCACACCTCTTTGTAACAATTGAATTTTCTATTTGCAAAATTGTATTTCATTCAATTGAACACAAATCTGTCACAAAGATTCATGCTGGGGCTGTATGGACTTTGGAAAAAGACATGTCAAATTTGTTTTGCAGAATTAACCTATAATTGCTTGTGGTTTTCTTGGAGTTCATGCTGTACCCATACAGAAGAGACATTCTGCTTTTGAAGATTGTCTGTCAGAATGCAATGAACAATTGTCAATGGCATTTTTCACCACTCTGTAGGCATATGCTAAATCTCAGTGATGTCTATGAAACTTAGATGTCCATTCTTACTACTTATGGAACACCTAAAGTATAGGGTGGTCCAATAAAAATTTCCATTTTATATACCCAAAAGTAAATGATAGACATCAATGTTTATTGTGTATCAAAAAGCACAACAAATCAAATCTATGATTTTGATTTTTAATCATTGATTTTCCATGGTTTAAACATAGATTAAAAATATTTTGAAGTTATCTGTTATTGTTGAGTTATAAACTATGGCTGTTCAATACAAAAAAAGCATGTATTTTTTTATAATGACATTGGTTAGATGTGAAATGAAAACCTCAGACATTTATGAATTTCTCCATACTGCCTGGGGTGATGAAGTAATATGTGAATGATTAGTGAGACAATTGGCTAATGAGTTTTGTGGAGAATGTCAAGTGATCCAATAAAAGCAAGGATCTTGATGACCTCAAACATCTAGAATTCCAGACAATGTTTCTGAAATATGAACAGTAATAGACCAGGATCCTCATCTATCTAAAAGTGCACTGAGTCATGTAACTGGTATTCCAGAGTCATCTGTTCAAAGAATTATCATCAAAGATCTCAATTGCATAGCATTTGTGCTCACTTAATCCTACACAAATTTAGTGACCAACAGAAACAGAACATGGTCAGAGGAGCTAATCAAATTCTCCCAAAAATAAATGACAATGTAATGGTTATAGACTAGAAATGGCTGTAGTACAAGGATCCCATGCCTGCCAGACAAAATGCTTGAGGTTTGGTTGGACCAGGTGGTGACACTCCTGAAGTTTCAAGACACATCATATCTGATGAAAAATATCAAATCATTGATGTCTGTAACTTTTGAGATGAACATTATCTTGTGATATTACCCAGAAATCATGGTATTAATGCTAGTTTGTATTGTGAACTTTTACAACATCTAATACAGGCATGATTTTTTTCCAGCTTTTTCAATAGAGTTCAGAAAATATTGGTGAATAATATTAATTAATGATTGAAAAATTATCTGTGGTGCTGTTTTTGTCTTTATTAAAAATACTTAAATAATCTGAACATGAAAAAAATATGCAGACCACCCTCCCCCTCCCATACAAACTTTATTTTTTGGGGGTTTTTTAGTTCAAAGCAAAATCACCTCTGTTAATAGGAAACTTGAATATCATGCATGATAATGCTAGAACCCTTACTGCCAGAATGACAAGAATTTCTTGCAGAGAATGACATTGCTTGACTGCCTCAGCCTCCATATTCTCCAGACATGAACTTGCTGGATCACTTCATATTTCATAAAATGGAAGCTCAACAAAGAGACCATGTATTTGCTGACATCAATGATGCATGAAGATTTGTTGATGACTACCTTTACAAGTGAACTGGCAAAATTCAGATTGGATCTGCAGAGCCTTGTGAATAAAGGAGTTTCTTATTTATAGACTGTTTTTATATTATTTTATTGATATTTATGTAAAAAATTGTTGCTTTTGTTTAGATACACAATAAACATTGATGCCTATAATTTATTTTATCTGAGTATATAAAAAGAAAATTTTTATTCAACCACCCTAGTATATATGAAACAGCTTTTAAGTAACATTCTATTACATAAATACTATTTTGTGCAATGCAAGTAACTATATTATAGCAATGTTTTAACTTGGCCATGGTAAATATATGGAAATTCTATGAAGGTCATTTGTATCATTTTGTGGTCTATATAGATGGTTTTTACTTATCTTTGTTACTGCTAAAATCTTATAAAGGTACTTACAACTTAGTTACATTGAAAGAAAACCAAAGATATCAACCATTTTTTAGTAGACTACCACCAGCTAAGAGATGAGTAATGGAGAGCTTTACCACCCATCTGAGCCACATGATGGGGCTGGGACAATAGGCTATGCTTGCCATCAGCCAGACATGTCCACTAAATCCGACTGCCCCTTTTTGAGACCAGTTACTCTTGGCCATTCAGCCTCTCAACATGGTGAGAATGTTTTATGCTTGGGGACCTTTATTCGAGTGGTCAGCTCTAGATCCACTGTGTTCTGTAGCACTAGGGTTACCTCATGTAGGATGTGGCTCTTCACCATGCACAGATGGTCTTGCTTCATGAGAGGCTAAGGCTAATCAGCTCCAACATTATCTATATTCGCATCAAAGAAGCCTGGGTGGTGTTCCTAGTTCTGCAGATAACATACACAAATTATGTACTACAGAAATGTGTATGTAAACTATGGAATACTCATTTTCTTAGCATCAAAACAATTTAGTAGGTCAATTTTCTTTTTCTGTTAAATCAGTCTGCAAGCAGTACAGCACTCTTCAATCATGACTACTAGGAAACAGGTTCATTGGCAGGGTATGTCATGTCTTCTATCTGCTGAACTCTACCAACAGAATCAGAATAACAATGACGATGGGTGCAAACTCTGTGAATATGTCTACCTTTCTGTGTGTTGATTTTTGTTTTGACTTTCTGGAGTCAGAAGCCCCATGTATTCATGATCACTGTGGTATTTGATGTCCACCCTCATCCCAAGCAGCACAATGGGAAAGTCTGTTCATAAAGTTGATTTCTGAGTAGCTGCCAACCACAAAGATTGATTTAGTAATTGGCTAAAAAGCTCATGCAGTTTTAGCTGACAAAGAGAAAAAAAAACTTGTTGAATTTTACAGTAAGATTAAAAGTTTCTTCATTAGATCTTGTGAGTACCTCCTAAAGAAACTGCCACTCCTTGACCCCATTTTACAACATGCTGAAGTTGCTGATGTAACTCCACACAAGTCAGACTACCTGAGACAACCAGACAACCTGAGATACTTCATCTCAAGATTTCCAAAAATTCTGCCTGATGGTGCAACTGAGGACAGTATAGTTAAGTAATTCTGTATTTACCAGATGGCAGATGTTTTTAAAAAATGCATCAAGGACAGGATAGATAAGACATGGTTTGAAATTGGAAGAAGTTCAGATTTCTATCAACTATCCCTGGTCATGTTGGCCATCTTTACATTCCATCCTTCAGGGTCCACTGTGAACAAATATTCTTGTTGGAAAAAATCACACATCACTGACACCTTAGAAGCTTTGATGATGTTGAAATCACATTCAGGGCATGCAAAGAACTCTGATAAAGCATTAGATGCTTTAACTGCTGCACATTATAAAAGCACACATTAACTTTGCATATATTTGACAGTAATTATATACACTTTAAGTTTGTATTTGGTACCTATGCTTTTTTAAATATCAGTTAAATACTGACAATGTTTAAAAATTACTGACAAAATACAGATTTTCAAAATGTGGTGCAAGAGCACTAAAACATTTTTCTAATTTACATGAAGTCCTTTATAGTTAGTGTTCACAGAAGATTTTGGTAAATCAACATAATTCAAGAAAATCCACGAAACAATTTATTTGATTTTCACAAAATATAACCTGATTTGTTCTCTAACTACCCATCTTAACCTAACCTTTTCAAGGTGGGTAATATAGACTTCTCCACGGACATTGTTTGAGAGAGAAAAAACAGAAAATACACTTTATTGATATTCTACATATATTAAGATTCTAATCACAATGTACAAATTATAATTTATGGTACTGGTCATTGCACATGCCATGATGAAATTCAGGATAATGGGTTTGACATTCAACACAATGGAAGTAGAAAAGTCTTCTCTTCAAGCCATTGCACATAAATCTTTTATGGCCCTGTTTTGCACATCAACAGTTATTTATAAAGATGCTAGTTACAAATTATGATTGTAGAGCAGATTGTGATCTATGGAGCTGCAGATAATTACATGGATAATGATTTAGATCAATATAATATATGTACCTACACAGTAGTCTTACAAACCTGCAGGCTGTATCAGTGAATTTATATTATGCACCTACCTAGAAAGGGTTAATTTGACTAGCTATGGTACATTGTATAAAACCAGAATCATTAAAATTGGCAGATGAAAGCAGCCTCCATGGAGTAATTAGAGTTCCGAAAATTCACATAACAAAATTTAATTTTTTCGAATATTTATAAATTCGAATTTAGTATAGTTATAATAGTTTTACACATATAGTTCATCATATCTACATCAATGTATCTATCTATCAATGTATACAATAAGTAAATGTTGCTAAAGCGGGCTGGTTTTGTTGGGTTATTCTGCAGGTCTATTTAAGTCAAGGGTATGTATATACTTCAAAAATTAAATTTAACAGGAATGCTCCTTTGGGATAATACTAAAAAGTTGGTGTGATGGTAATTCTCCATGCATTGAAATATTGTCTGTGTACTGAAAAAAGAATCCTTTTTGGTATACCATTAAATATTTATATGCATGAAGCATAGATACTTATATTGAATGTTGAAATAAATTAAAATAATCCAGTTTGTATTAGCAGGTATTTTATCTTTTTAAATTCTTGCTCCATTGTTTATTTTCACATTTTTTGGATTAAAAAATACAATTCTTTATTTTTGCTCCTTCTATTTTAGGAGAAGAAATGGGCCATTTTCTTTCAAAATTATTCAAAACAAAGGAGATGCGGATTCTCATGTTGGGTCTTGATGCCGCTGGCAAAACAAGTAGGAAGTCTATACAATAACAATTTTAGTTTTGCTTTATGTTGAAATAATTTATAAACATTCTAAGGTACCTGCTCTTCATTAGTACTGAGTAGTAGTAGTTTAATATTTCACCTCCAGATTAATATACAGGCATATTACCCACTAGGACCTTTCAAATTTTAGTTATTCAATACTTTGATGTTTAATGACATCATCAATTGTTTGTCATGATACATATGACAAGAAAAAAATTATTAAATACAATTTCTCTGTTATTAATGATTTTAAGATATTTAGAATTTTGTTTTAGGAAGTAGACCCATTTTTTTTGGGGGGGGGATAAAGATCTGCACTCATGCTTCGTAACAGAATTTCACCTTGGCCCCACCCTTGTGACGGGTTGTCTTCAATGACCTTAGTAATATCCCCAATACCTTTACTAAACTTTAACATGCCATACCAAAATGGCTCTCGAATAGAATATTACAGGCTTTTATATATTTTAAAATGGTTATATGATTGTAAGAACAAACGTTTACGTGTACCTGCCCAGCCCTGCCTGTGTTGTATTCAACTAATAACAGTAGTGCAAGAGTCGACATTCTCTATGTATAAATTATTACTCTGTGCCTACTACCGAGATGCTGACACTTGTGGTTAGCTATCTCGATCTGGCTAATCAGTACACAACTGTGCAAAAAAGACTTTGAATTTTATTTTATTTTAAACACACAGTAAATACGCAATTTTTGGCATGCAATTGTCACAAATAAAATCAATTTGGGTATCTAAAGATGAGGTCTACTTTTGAAAAATTTACGATTTCTGTACATCAGCTTCTAGTTCAGGTTTTGCAACTTTTCTTATTTAAACCAGTCATTGGCGATTCTTTTTTTAATTTGTTTAATAGAGATACTTTTATAAATCACAAAATACAGGCATTTTAGATAGAATTGTTTTTTTTAAATTATTCTTTTGCATGGTAGTGTATATTCAATAGCTATGAGCAGACTATTGTTATTGAGTGCCATATTCATAGACATTTACATTTATATCTATGGGCCGAATTCCGTACGCGGTTGTCTTATTCTAGATATGCCTACACTCGGCATAAATTTAGTACCGACATAGTAATAAGCTACATCGCTTTTCAGAATACCGTATAACAAAACCACAGAGTTGTGCCTGGATTAGCGCTATATCACGTTTGGAAAGTAGGCTTTATTGGTCTATTGTGATGCTGAGTAATTCTGTTTGTTTTTTTAGTTGTGGGCCTGTGATAGTGTTGGAAATGTAGATCTTTGCCATACATAATGTGTTGTGTGTTTTCAGCTATTCTTTATAAACTGAAGTTAGGAAATTCAGTGACCACTATTCCTACAGTTGGATTCAATGTGGAGACGGTATCATTCAAAAATATGAAGTTCAACGTTTGGGTAAGATATTATTTATCAACCATTGTGCTGTGTCATTTTTTAAATAACATTATTTTTCGTGTGAACTTATTGGCTGCTGTCCATCCCCCCGCAGGATGTTGGTGGCCAGGAGAAGATCCGCCCTCTCTGGAAGCACTACTACACGGGCACCGAGGCGCTAATATTTGTCGTGGACAGCTCGGACTCGGACCGCGTTGAGGAAGCCCGGCAGGAGCTGCATCGGGTTATCGACGAGGAAGAAATGAGGGACGCCATTGTTCTCATTTTTGCCAACAAACAAGACATACCTCATGGTGAGTGCGGGTTTAGTTTTAGCTGTTAATACCCAGACGTGTTGTTACTAGAGATCATTGTCTTAATGGCGGGGCATTTCTGGGTGTTTTTTTCAGTGGTGGTTTTTGTTTTGCTTTATTGTGTTCCCTCTGACTTGACACATCAAAACAGCATGCTGTCCATAGATCAAAGTTATGCGCAAAAAATCAAATTTTAAAACGTTGAACTAAAGTTGTGGCTTCCTGAGCTCTGTGTGCTGGGGGGCATTGTCATGATGGAGGGTCCCTGGAGCTGGGATATGATTGGTCGGTAGATGCTGCATGAGGCAGGCATTCTGTGGTGTTCATATCAGTGTGTTGTGACATTTTGTTGAGCTTCAACGGGATTGGTGATAGCAACACTGCATAATTTTTCTAGTAATAAATCATGATGCATAATGGAGAGTATTTCGATTTCATATCTACTCGGACTACTCATTGGAACCGCCTTGTATCTAGGGACACACAATTCTTCTTTGTTTTAATTAGTAGCCAACAAATTGCTCAATATTTTTAAACTTCGATTTACTGGAAATTTGGACTGAACTTTTCATTTTAATTTATACAACACGATTGCTTTGACTTTAAAAAATCGTATTTGTTATGTACTGCTTCTCATTAGAATTGAAATTTCGAGAAGTGTTGCTTGATGCTTGCTTTAAATTAGCATTTATCAGTGTCAGATATTTTTTGGTATTTTATAAACGGATTTTATTTTAAAATATTTATCTGAATCGTACTGTTTATCTCTAAATCGTTACCAATGTTACATTTTTCTAGAGCCATTTTATGTTAACAGATTTTTTGGAGTGAGTTATTTAAAAACAAATACAAACAAAGTTGTTATTAATAAATTTGCCTGCCGTATTTCTATTAGCCTTTGATCTACAAAGACACATCCTGTTTCCTTTGACTGCAAAGTGATAACCTCTAGCAATTAGCTGCGGAAGAATTTTATATGTCAGGCTAATGTCAACATTGAATTAGTTTTTCTCCTTAAAAAGAGCCCTCTTCTAATTGTTCTTTTAAGTGTGGAATTCAGCAGAGGTTGTGCCTTTCTTTTGTGTGATGTCAGTGGATGTGGTAATTTGAGGTTTTGCGGATTTACTTGTTGTGTCCTCGTATGGCCCTTTACTGCTTTTTTGATCCGCCGTTGATCCTCACTGCCTCAATGATTTTTGTGTTTATCGATCCTGATAACTAGAAACTCTCCTTATCAGCCTTGCTGCAGCGCTTCCATTCCTTCTCAATTTATTTTTTCTTCTTTTGTTCACTTTATTCGTTCCTTTTGTGTGTAAATTTCATAATATTCCAATCAATTGGTAGCAACACTTTTTTCATTCATGAACTCAATTTTTGTGCACTTCGTATGTTTGTTAATTCTTATTTTAGCCGACAGGGCCTGTGGCGGTAGTGTCATGATTTGAAGGGTAGAAAGAGAGAGGGGGAAACTACAGATTTCTTTGCTTACACATCTAAGACTCGTCAATCTTTCTTTGAATATTTTAATTGATTCTGTATTGATTGTGTGTATTACCTATCATTTCTCCATTTTGTTGTTTGCGGATCCCATGGCGTCAGGTTTTGTCTAAATAACTTCCTTAATAGGTACATATCTGATTGACTGCAGTGATATTATTTTACGTTTGACTGAACTTTGATCTATGCTTGATAGACAGGAAAGTCATTTCACTTAACTTCATCGATTTAGAGTTTAATTATTATAAAAATAACTAAAACTTTTCTTATAAAAAAAATCAAGCCTCGTTTCAATTGTACCTCTTTCTATATAGGATTTCATATTCTTGGATCTGTGTGTAATTAGCACAACCTGATAGCTACTCAGATTTCTGTGGTTATGTGTGCAATTATCGCATCATTTCGACTACGGGTTAGGCAGCAACTATAATCGTGAATTTGATCTCTGTTTAATACGAGATTCAGTACTAAGAAGATTTTCTGATGACTTTTCCAGGCTGCAACCTTATTTGACGTAACGAACGATCTATTTTGCATTATACAAGAAAACCACTTTAGGCGTTTTAGCAGGGCGACAAGGTATTATCACACATAATATTTTGGAAAAGCCAAGCAAAATTACAATAGATTGAACCCAAAAGCATTTTCTAGCCCTATCTGATTGTAAAGAAAGGATCAATCCCTCTATCTACATCTGATATTTCTTATTGTTTCTTCATTTATAAGTTGCCTTACCTTGAGAATTGAGAGATTAAAATATGTTTGTCGCTGTTGTGTTGGATCTGCGTTGTTTCATCACCAGACAGTTTCCATTACTTAGAATACCTATAGTCGATCGATTGAGTAGTTTTGGAAGACTTACAAAGAAAAATGTTGACGGTTTGTAACATAAATGTACTTAATAGGGGTGTGCAATTTTTCCATACAGAATTAAAAATTGTTATGTTTTACAGTTCAACAACTAATGCTTGCTTGTTTTTCTATAATTTTATGGAGAGTGTGGTAGGAGTATACACTGAACTGGCTGATTTAAACTGACCGTTCTGAGAGTCCTAAATCATCACAACATTTTACTGTTATTTGGAACTTGTTTTTGATTTCGGTGTACTAGATGCCAGCTGAACTGACCATCTCACCGTGCTTCAGCTTAGGTGTAGAACAAGTTTCATGTGATTACATAATTTTCTTTCTTAATGAGCCTTGTTTGCCCACATCTTTTAAATTAGTTTGTATGATGTTAGTACTATCGCTGGTTTGACTGATTTTGATTGATTGCAATTGGATGTTTTATTGTCATTCATCATATCAGTGTGGTTTTATACGTATAAATGAGATGACCCCCAAAGAATATGCCATAATAGAATCATATATCATTGCACCATGGGTTTCATCCAGTGGCGGTTCTTCATCTTGCTACCTTAATTATGAGTTTGGCGGTGCATCTTTTATTCGAATTTAAGCGACAATGTAACAAGTTTGTGCAACATTAACTATCTTTAACAAATTGTTTTGCCATTTATTTTAGCATAAATGACTGGTCTAATATTACCTGAACCTGATCCATGGATTTTGATGGCCTGTTAGCTGGGCTAGTTTTGGGTGTTACTAATTTTAGGTGAGATTGAGATTTTCTGTGTGCATAGCGATTTGTGTGTACATTAGACGGACAAGATTGTGTGTGTTGTTGTTGATGTTCAGTAAAAATCTGTCCGGCTGCGTTGTTTTGTGTGTCTGATTTGGCCGCCACCAGCTTCCATAAATAAACAATGCCAACCGGTTTGTGATCCTTGGTTGGGCTGTTCTTTTACCTTTCTGATGCCATTAACATGGCATTAGTCAACAGATACTTAGGTAGGTGGCACAGAGCTTGTATACTAACCTTTACAGGAGCTGTGCTAGGTAGGTAGAGGTGTTCACTTGCCAAGTCTGTTATTAGTCCATTTGGGTATGTCTAATGTTCTTTAGTAAATTTATTATATGAATGAAATGATTGGAATCTTATGTACTTTGAATATCGTCTGTTTCCCTTCTGTACAGTCTGGTTTGTGCTAGTTTGTAATGTTAGTATGGTGAAACGCGTCTGTTTTCCCCGAATAGTTAGAACATCATTCATTCATAATATCGGCTGGTGTAGAGTCAAATTCACTGCATTATTTGTGAATATCACCTACCTAAAGGAAAATGTTAAGGTTTACGAGAGAGAGAGAGAGAGGGTAGCAGCACACAGCGGATAATGAATTGATTTTCAAATTTCCTGTTTCCTGGAGTTGATCTCTTTTGAATGTTCTAGCTAAACCTGATGTCATGTCATTTTAATAAGGCTTTTATTTTGTATAATATTCAATATAGGTATATGTAACTGCTAATTATCTGATCAAAGAATGCAAAGCTAATAATTTGCCGCTACAGAGCTTTTATTATGGTTTGATTTATTTTTATGATTGGCTTTTTTATAGTTTCCTTTTTATTCTATTTTAATTAAGTTAGATTTTCTATTGTTTTCTGGTGGAGGTGAGCTATGCAACTATTTTGACCGACTTTAGTTTGTCTAGTGATAGATAAACTGTGCTGTTAATCATTTCGGCTATTGAGTGGTGTTCTTCCTTGACTACTCCACAATTTGAGAAGAAGTTTAGTACCTAATCAATTATTGATAGATCCTCTCGGCGGGAAATTCCTTTATTAAACAATATTTTTTAGCACTGTATTAACGTTAGTTAACTTCGGAAATCTTGTGCTGATGGTGGTATAAAATAGTTATCTCGGTCATTACCCCTCAGTTTTGATTCATGAACCAAGTCTACTTATCACCTACCGAATTTTGAATAGTGGAAAATCTGCTTTAATGAAACAGAATGAATTCAGAATTTACTAACAGGAATGATAGAAGAGTTTTTGAATTTTGGATTATAGCAGGTCTTTGTTCCACTTTAGCTCTTCTGTTTCGTGATTTACAACAATTTTTCAAATACTTTGATCTTGTTTGTGCAAGTAGCAGTACGGTTGGAGCTTTTTAGTATTCCCCGGTGTTACCTATTTAATATCTTGCTACATTGTGTACTTTTTTAGATGTAAGCACATGCTTTGGTTACATAATTGTGGTAATTTGTTTCTTGCTTTCTCATTTCTCAGACATTATCACTGCCCCTGGTTATTCTGTGTCTGGCGCTGCTGATTAATAATTGATTGGTTTCGATCTTGGTTTGCAGTTAGGATGTTGATTTGTGCAGCTTACAGGGATATTTTACCAATTCCAAAGCTACATAGAAAGCTTGATCCCATTGAGTATTTTAGCTAGGCACTGTATATCCATTTCCATAGATGCCTGTGATCCTCGTTCTGGTTGACATGTTGCCTTGGACGTGACGTATTCTATTACACCACACTAGGCTCCTATCTACCACTAGGAAGGAATAGAATAGACAAATAACAGTGAATATCAGATTGGGTCTGACTTTTGAGAGCGAACCTTTTCTGTGGCTATCGATTTACCCGTTTGTTGCTCTTCTATGTGCTGTATTCAGAACTTTAGTCCGGGAGTCTAGGTTCTTTTTAAGAATTTTATATCGCGTCCCAAAGGTTTATTTAGTAACATTGTGCAGGGCATCTAAAACTCCGGAAATTTCCGGAGTTCCGGAAATTTCAGACCGATTTTGATCATTTTTGAGATCAGTCTAAATATGCAATAATATTATAAGAACAAACAAATTATGTTAATTAGATGTCTTTAAATGCAATCTAAGCTTTAAAACTGACAAAAATTCGGCGCTTCGCGCCGATTTAGAGGCTCGGCTGCTCGCCTCGCCATAAATTACTGTGGATAATGGAGGAACTAAAAATATTTTCCGGAAATTTTGAAGGGGGTTGTTAGGTGCCCTGATTGTGAATACAGGCTCCAAAAATTGGCTATACTTTGTAGATTTTTTGTCCTATTCTGAAAATATCGGTGAAAGAATCCGTTAATTGATGTCTAGAAAAACTAAGTGAAGACGGGAAAAGCTACAAAAAGTTTAAAATAAAAACGTGAGTGTTTTGTATATTTTTAAAATTTATGCAATTTTGTTCAATTTAAATGTGTGTTCGGAAGATTATTCTTAAATTGAGAACGCACTGTGAAGTATTTTGGCGACCGAAATCTAGCACCTGATTGACGCGTGGATTTCGTTGTTGTTGTTGTTGTGTTAGGTAATTAAAATTAGACGAGAAACTGAGCGGATTTACATAGACGCTATTAGCAACCAGAAAAATTATGATAAAACATGAGTTATGTGAGTAGACCAGTAGCAGATAGTAAAGATTGCATTTTGTACGCGTTGTATACTCAGCAAAAGAGAAATGAGATTGTCAATTCGTGATGATTGATAAATGCATGCATCTGATTATTTTTGTCGTTAGTATGCTAGCATCTGTTTGCTTAATTTATTCGTTTTTGCTTGTTTAAAATCGTCTAATGACAAATGACATTTGTATCTTTTACTAAAATCTCTAAACAGTTAATTAAGATGTCACAGAGCACGATTTCTATGGCTAGTTACTCAGGATAAAATGGACGCCTCTATATTTACTCTATGAATTTCATATGACGAAGCCATTCTATTATATGTAGGTCATAGAAATTGTTAGCACTTTTTAAATCGTTTTCTGGATAATGCTGTTAATTATTTATCTTTGGGATGTTGCTATGGTGTAGATTTCTTCTTGGTACAGCATGGTGTGGTTAATGATTTCTAGCTTGTGTTAATATACATAATTGCCTATCTATACATCAATGTACTTTCCTTGTGCTATTAGTGGATTTGTTTGGCAAGAAGTAGGTACGTGTGAATAAGTGTCTGACTCATGACGCCTGAAGCATTCTTTGATAATAATATTTATAATAATAAGAGCCTACCTCCTCTTATTTAGTCGTCGATATTCGTATTCTACAAACATTTAGATCAATCGTATTACCCAAAAAATAGTCGAAACAAAATAGAATATAATACTTACTGTGACTGTGTCTCGACAACTAAATTCTATTGATTGAAATTCTCCAATTTCTAGAGAGAGGTGGTTGCCAATATTATATTCTAATATTTCATTTATTTAAAGTATCTTTATCAATTTTTATTCTTCCTAGAGAGCCAGTTAACCTTATGTGACTCATTCTAAGGTCGACGATACTGCGTGTGTACCGACCGAGCTAAATACAGAGCTGGGGATTTTTGTGTTTGTAGTTTTGTCTCTGATTAGAAGACGGTTACGTTTTGCGGATGATGTATGTGTGTTGTGCACCTACGTACATGTTGACAACTGCTTTAGTACGTCGTATATTATATAATAGGCACTGCGCTATCAACGAGGATAGTTCTCCAACTGTTTTATCTCAGATAAATTTAAAATCCATAAAATGGCAATATTAACAACAAGACGGTGTGGTTAGTTTTGCTGTTGTCTCATTATTACTAGCCATGAGTCATACGTTTTGTCAACTCTGTACTGTTGTTTTCTGTGTGTACCTGTAAATATACTCATTCGTTGTTAGTATTGCTACTCTAATTAAAGTAAAAAAAAGTTAGCCACCCCCTTTCCACAGGCTGGATTGTTCAAGCTAATCATGTAGTAAGATTGTTGTGTCCCTAACACGGATTGGTACCTGTCCTGGTGGATTGCGGCTGATAGATGGTTCTATTGATTGCATTTTTAGGAAACGAGGTTGAAAGTTTATTGTTTTTGTTTTATTTTTTCACTTTTCTTGTTGAAAACATAATCCTAGTAGCAGTTTAGTATGTAATTGTATGTCGACTTTATTATTATATATTATGTCTAAATTTATTGATTTGACTTTTACTGAGTGATAGATTATTTTTCTGTATATATGAAGCCAGAATGCATGTGTGTATCCTTGTTTATATTATATTTGGATCGCTGCTGTGCATGTCTGCCTATGTAGAAGAAAATTGCTTTTTGTGTCAACTGTTTTATGTTTACAGCAAGTTTGTATTATGGTGGTGGTAGTCAGAAGAAGATGGTGTAGTAAACTCAGCAGTGTTGATGTAAATAGTGGAAAGTCCTCCCCCCCCCTGAATTACTAGTGTTTCGCTTTATTCTGAGTGTGATGTAACATGTCATCTTGGTAATTTAGTCGGTCAAATGGAATTTCCGTTTATTCATATCATCTACCTAATGTACCTTGCTTAGACTGACACTTGATATAGCAAGGCATATCAGAAAGCTGCTGTTATATTTTTGTTGATCCTGGGAATCACAATGGGGTTGGAGGTGGGGGTCACTTTGTATGGGAATGTGGCATATTTTACTGAGATTTCTTCACTAGCTTTCAGTATTTCTTCATGGGCTATTTTTGGGAAATATTACTTCCGCCATGACGAAATGTGACTGATAAGGTTACATTATTGTCATAGCCAGCATACAGGAGGTTAAATACAGAGGGTCCACTCATAGAAGTAGTTAAATACAGAGGTCTCACTCATAGAGGAAGTTAAATACAGAGGTCCCACTCAAAGAAGAAGTTAAATACAGAGGTCCCAC
>JAUYWI010062754.1:0-27151 GCA_034780595.1 Parotoplana pacifica | reverse complement strand
TTAAAAAAAATAGCTTTTTTTAAATAAGATATATCAAAATTTTAGGGTGGTACGGTTTCTTTTGTTAAGGGGTGTATTTACATATTTACACTGTTTCATTTGTTATAGAATTTGTAATTATCAATTTATTTTAATTACGCTTTTGTCAGAAACTTGGCATTCTTGGTAGATTCTTATAGTAAACCAAGTAGGTACTTCTATGTCAGACTATTCCAAATGTTCAAAATGGCAAAAATAGATTCTAATTATGCCTATTTCCGCTAAAATATATAACACGCAGATTGTTTTTGACAAAAGAGTAAGCATACTTTAACACCTAAATTATTTAGACAAATTACGTCTGTGTATAAAACAGAAAAACTACCACTGAGACCCCTCAGGTTGTGAAATTGTACATAACAATTATGTTTATTATATTTATTTATTGTATTTTGTTGCTGTATGTAGCATACCTATCAATGTCACATTTCTTTTACTAAAAAGACAAAGCTGACAAAATTATGATCCATTGATGGATCATAATTTTTGGACCCATCCATTCAAAAACAAACCAAAACAATCATCCGCAATGTCTAAAATTAATCAGTTCAAAAAGAATTATTATATAAATTTTCTTGTACTGTAAACATTTCAAGTTTAAATATTTAAGAAAGTAAAGTGTAATACGTCAGTCAATTACCAGAGTTTCTTACCTCTATGAGTCAAACACTTCATATTAAGCTGATCAATCTCTATACTTTACGAAGCAATAAGAATTACACCTAAATGGATTAACTTTTTAAACAATGTCATCTCACTATGCCTTATCTCACTACGCCTTATATGTGTCTGCATCACTTTGCTTTATGTAAAAATTAAAACTGAAAATATCAATATTATAGAATATTTTTTATAAAAGTTATATAAATGTTTATATATGTACATAAATAATAGTAAAATTGTAAGTGTCCATTTTCCCATAAAGTTAACATCAGTACGTACATATATGAGGAATTGCAGGTAGTCGACTGGACCTGGCCCTGTAAAGGGTACATCTGAATTTTAAATAGAGAGCATACTATCGAGTACTTCTTCATTTTGCATATTGATTTCTGAAACAGCTTGCCTACATATATACTCTCTTTATTGGTAGAAATGATTTTGATTTTGCATATTCTTTAGCAGTTTCGGTTACATATTTCAATGCAATTTGACCTTTCAATTGGGGTAAATATAAGTCCCTTTATAGGACAGTAGTTGCCTATATTGAGTAATTGTTGTTTCCAAAAAAATTTATTCGTGTGACGATAATTGATATGCTAAAGATATCCATTTATACATAATATTTCAGCACCTTTTCTAGACTTGATAAATCATTAAATATTATGCAGTTAAGTAATGATATTTATACTATTTAATCGAATAAGTTACATAGGGCCAAGTGAACACAATAAACAAGGCTAAGTGATATAAAATTGATTCAATAGTGATTACATAATCATATTACCTATTAGAGAACAATGCTAAGGCTTAGTGATATGTACACGTCCCATTTTTCAGTCACTTAATATACCAATATAATTAATCATATCATATCAATTTGTGGATTGTATCCGTATCTTTGCATATTATGCAGCTCCATGAATTCTATATATAAAAATACAGTTTTCCTTATTATTAAATGCCAGATGTTAATCAATACCAAACAGTTACGCCATTGTTAACTCTATATGCGATTTTGTTGGAAAGTGGAAGTGTTCAGAAAGTTAATCCATATATTGTACATATATATTATGTGTAAAAATACATGTAGATTAATCGCTAAATTGCATGGAAAGTGTGAACACTGGAATTGAGAAAAGTCAGTTGGTTCAAGTTGGTAGAATCTAATGATGATCAGAGATAAATAGTAATTCCTACATAATTTTAGTTTTCTTTAATATTGACATACCTATTAATCTACACAGTCATGCACCTTCTTCACTTGTTTCAATACTACATACGTAGGTACACAATTCATTGGTTTTAATATATAGGGTCTTGCAAAAAATGTCGCTTTTGCAATACTAAGATTATTGGTTTTTCTACTGCGTTGAGGCTGTAAGATTGCTTCTAGAAAATGACAATTGCCTTTCTCTTGCCTATGTAAGCTAACTGGTGAATTTGGAGCAGACATCTATCTGTCTACAGAATTATAACAAAAGATTTAAACAAGAAATAAAACGTTTTCTATTTTATTTAAGAAAACGACATTTTTGCAAAACCCTATATTTTCTTTTTATTGTAAAACTGTAGTTATCCTATAGTTTTAAATGTGATATTTTTAACAGATTATATGGTTACATTTTGTGTCAAATTTTTTAAGTTATATGATTAAAGTTATTATTTCCAATTTAGTAGAAAAAGAAATACGAAAAGTAGTAAAATTACATATAACCGTAATTACATAATTATTACAGTGTTGTATCATCAACATTAAAAAATTATATTATTTCAGTGCCGTGGTCGAAATACAAATTTGTATTGAGTCGAAGTACCTTTAGTATGTTCGACTCGAATAAAAAAACATTCTAATAAAACATCTTTTTGAAGCATGTTGATTGTTTTTTATATTTTTTATATAAAATATATATACTAGTAGAAAATCCTAAATTTGTATACAAATTTGTATTTTGACCACTGCAATGAAATAATATAACTTTTTTATGTCGAACATTAAAGGAATCGGAGAACGTTCCACAAGTTTCATATCAACAAAATAATTTGTTTATTTTGGCAGTAGACAATGAATTTCACGCTGATATAAGGTTGTCAGATAAGTTGTGTCCAATAGAGTGCAGAAATAACTTTGGCGGTATCAAGTTTGTCCCTAGGTCTACTCCCGTGGATAGTTTGGGTTAAAATTTGGTACACATAATATCTTGGAAAGATTCAATTGACATTTTTTAATAATTAATATGGGGCCGAGCTAGGGGCTGATGACGTCATCAGGTTCAAAGATTAAAGTTTGTTCAATTGACTTAAAATTTGGTGTGTTATGTCCGCTAGATATTAATTATCGATTTTTGACACCCTCCCCCTCCAATTTACTTTTAGTTTAAAAATATTTATAGATTAGTGTTACTGAATTCTTAGCGGACCTACACACTAAATTGGAACTGATGATGTCATCAGCCTCTAACTCGGCCCCCCATAGATTTTTTCCAAAAAATTTCAATGATTCTTTCCAAGATACCTATGTTCCAAACCTTAACCCAAACTCCATGGGAACTAGGTTTAGAGATAAACCTGTTAACCGCCAAAGATTTTTATGGACTCGGGACAAGACTTAGATATCTGACTTATGTATGTCAGAAGACAGTTTTTTATTTATTAATTTATCTATACCTACTGTAACGTTGTTCATTTATAACTACACATTACAATTCTAATCTCGGTCCCTCCCCACACTTAAAATTCACACTGATCTGTGAATATACAATTTTTTACATCATATGCCTAAATCATAAAACTATATAAGAAAATAATTACATGAAAAAAAGAAACAAATATGATTTTAAAACGTCATAGTATTAATTCTTATTTGATAGGCTAGATAGTCAAAATATCATACTTTACTGTTAAAATTTAAAATTCTTGTAGGTTTTATTTTATTGTTAACTTTATTTTATCTTGTTTTAAATAGAAAGAATTGGAATCATTGGAAACAATAACAATCAAATGAAATATGTATATAGTGATTGTAGCTGTGTATATTAAACTGTAAGAAGATAAATTTAGTTCAATAGGCACAAATTAGTTTCATTATATTATCATAAATAGTAAAATTACTGTTGTAACGTTTATTTATCTCTACAATTATATCCTAAATTTCTATAATCATGTCAAAAACAAATTAATAATTGTCTAATTAATTTGTAACGTATTAACAAAACATAGATATTGTAGTTTCAGCATATTTAGGGGCGTACCTAAAGGGGACGGAGGTCATGGAGACGAACAACCATCCTCTTTTTTCAAAGATGAACCTTTTCTAGCTATAGCGCTAAAAAAATAATGATAATGCGGTCAACCGGTAAAAGCAAGATATCCAGAACTTTTTAAATTTCTATATTTTAAACATCTTCATACTATATTAATACACTTATGTTAATTAATATCCAACTGTTAGATAGTCAATTTATGACTATCTGAAGTTTTCTGGTATCTATTTTTATTTTGCATAAATTTACTAAGTTATTGCATAACCAAAAGATAGTACTTAAATGCCAAATTTCATTAAAATCGGTTGAACCGTTTTTCAATAAAATGAGAAGGCTTATCTGTTTAACAAATATCCAACCCCACCCCGCCCTTTTCAAATTCTGGGTGCGTCCCTGGTATTAAACTTTTTTGGTATAGTTCTCATAAATATTAAGTATGAAAAGTCATGTACGTCTATATTCTAACGTCCATTTAGTAAATAGAAATTATTTCCTAGTAGACCACAATTTGTTTTCATTTTTTGTATTCGGTTTTGTAGTGTACCTATACCTAACATTCCCATACAGATTACGTCAAAATTTAATATAATTCTAGACCAGTATTAAAGCGCTTTAGCAGATATTAAAATCGTTTTTCTTAATGTGCTTTTTATAAGATCTTTGAAAATGAGTCAGTTGCCAAGAACAACAATATAACAAATAGCTACTATTTGAAACCTTAATTACCATATCTGAACATTCGTTTAATAGACTTTTATCTTAATAACTGTTATTATAGGCTGCCTTTATCACATAGCAACAATCAATTTTTACTAATTACTTTCACATGAGATGATTTTCTTATGAATTGACAACATGAAACCATGCTATCCGATTTCTATACTGTAAATGAAAATGTTATAACATATGAGATATCGTGCTTCCAAATATGTCTTATTTTAGATATATTTTATCTGAGACAAAATTATTAAAATTAAAATACTTTTCCATATATCTAGCACCATTTTTTTAAAGTACCTAATATTTATCATAAATATGTACATATTAGATATTTAGGTAAATACTAGAAAGATAAAACGTATTTCAATTCCAATGCTTATATCGAGGAATTTTTTTGGATCTCTATTTTATCACAATTTGGACAGAAAAAGGTGATAATTTTGTCTCAGATGAAATATTTCTAAAATGAGATTTATTTGGAAACAGAATATTATATTTTATCAAATTTTCATTTACATGTACTTTCAATCAATAAGCTTTCCACTTATCAACTGTAACTCACTCATCCGACTTCGTCAAGTCTGGTGCTGCTCGGTGACATGTCATTCGTCATTGTGGTTTGTCTGTTGTTGAACAAGTTGCTTCTGATATTGTCAACATATATTTTCCGTGACCTGCTTCTCCTTCTAGTTCCAGTTGTTGTTCCTTTGATAACTTCTGACAGCCAACATGGCCGAAGTAGACATGTTTTTCCTGATTATCATCTCCAGGAGTTCACGTTTTACCTCTAATTCTTCCAAAACATTGATGTTTGTGCGATGTTCAATCCATCTCATTCCTAAATCTGCGGTAGCACCACATCTCTGCAGTCCTAATTATTTTTCATCCTCTTTCTTAATCGTCTATCCCTCTGCACCGTACATTATGAAAGTCCAGACCAAAGTTCTCATGATTTTGATCTTTAATTTCTTAGGTAGCGATCTATCTTTCCAAATGTTATTCATCTCAATCATTCGCTTCTTTACCATAGTAATACTTACTGGTTTTGATACCAGCGCTACGCAGCCACTGCTGGTTTTGATGAACCAATGGTAGATATAATGATCAACCTCGTCAACTTCTTCATCATTAACCTTGTCATTACCCTTTTTGTAGAGCATGACTAGTTCTTGTTACTTCCAATCTTTCGGCTATTTTCTAGTGTACCAAATATTTGTGTATAGAGCAAAAATGATGTTGATTTCCTTTGAGCCACTAATTTTGATTAAGTCGACAGGAATGTTGTCGAGATATGGAGCTTTGCCTGATTTGAGTTTCCTAATTTCCGTTTCAATTTCTGACAGCAGAGGTGGAGGTGGGTTCTCTAGGTCCCTGAGCACTTTTGGAACGTTGTCCACCAAGTAACTTAAAGTGTGCCACGACTTGGTCTCGAACGGGATACATCCAGATCCGTAGTCCAACTCGCTACCTACTCGGCTACCGGCTGCTCTTGATCATGGTTCGGCTCTTCCACCAGCTAGAGATACTAATGTCATTGCTCCCCAACACTAGTGCTAGTTTTAGTTAAAGGGACACTAAGATTAAATGATACCAGGGATTATTTACTATTTTATTCCCAATACACCTATAATGACAAAATATGAGCTTAGATACCACATAAATTTTCATTTAGTCTGCTTTTCATTTAATAAATGTTTGTTGCTATAATTTTATGTAAATTTGACATGAAGCATTTGGCTACTATTAACTAATTGTGTTTTTGGACTTAATAAAGTACACCAGTAGGGATTTTTTAGCCATTTTGAAATTAAAATGTGGGTAGACATTTTGTCTTGCAGTTGTTCAATCCTATTGTGGATCAATATTCCTTAATAAAATGGTCAAAAAAATATTTTATTGGCGCTCAAGTAGCATCCTGGTCACAAAAATCAATATAAAAAACGGAATATATTATCAAACTATAAGGTATTAGCAACATATCTACCAAATACATTTTTTATTCAAACAATATCTTTTTATCAATATTTGGCTTTAGGGTTGATATTTTTTACAAAGAGTACATTTTTGGCACTTTGAAACCAATTTCGTTTTTTAAGAGGGCCGTCACGTAACCTTTGAACCTCAAATATTTTTGTACTAAAAATTCTCAAGATATACTGGATCGAAATTTCATGCAAATTGGTTAAGTCGTCTTTGAGCCATTTGTGATAAACATTAGGGGGTCTAGAAACCCACAGGGGTCGACGAAGTATTAAGAGAAGCTCTCAACTGGAGCAAGATCAAATACCTCTGGATGTCGAATCAGTTGTAACCGCGGCTAAGAGTGTATCTTTGATTTGACATGATCATAAAAAGAGGCTTTACCAGGGGTGACCTTCTCCTAATTTGTAATAAGAGTTTTCGGTCTCCTAGACCAGTTGCTATAAAGCTAACGAGCCTGCTCTGCCAGAGAATATAAGGTTTTCCATCGCCATACACTCGATATTCTCACCTCACCTCTCTCTTTAGTTGAAAACAATCTCGTCACGGGAAGGCAGAGAATGAGGGGCTTGGCGTGAAGAAACTATATCTGACGCTTGCTGAAGTGAGAATTTAAATGTCCAGGAGTTTCCAGGCTCTGACACTATCACAGCTGTCACACTTATTAGGAGAGAAGGCAAAGAGTGGAATACCAAGGTGTGAAATCCAGTTGGAAAACCATAGAGAAGGACTACCCCAGGTCAGTGTGTTGTAAACAAACCTCTTCCTTCTTTGGACAACAGACCTGCCAGAATAACTCAGAAAAGTGATATTAACTTGTACATATAGGCAGACGACACAGCCACCTTGGCTATGAGTAGAACAATATAAATAGTACTAAGCAATGCAACAGATGCAGCAGATGCCTTGACAAAATGGTAGTTGCATGAGAAAAAACTCAAATGATGGTCTTATGACAATGGGACAAAGATGCCAAAAAGGATCTCAATTTCAGAGTCGAAGGACACAAAATAGAGACATCAAACTGTTATGAGTCACTCTTGATCGACAACTTCAATTAGGCGAACAAGTAAATCAGTTAAAGAACAAAATGGGCATAAGAGCTACAAAGCTAAGGCTTATAGCAAACCCCAGATGGGGCCTTAAGGAGAATAACATCAGAGCAGTAGGAAAAAGTTACTTTATCAGTGCAGGTGAACACGCTGGAGCAACATGGACGATAGCAGCAGCCTCCCAGCCATCTTTATAAAATTGAAACAGAAATTTAAAAAGTTGCAAGAACGATGGAGACCTGTTCCACACAGACCACCATGGGAAAACACAGTAACTATCAATCTGGTAATATCAAGAAATTTGAACCCGAAGAGACTATAGATCGACAAGCATCCAAAAGAATTAAGTAACGCGGACATGAGAGTATGGATAGATGGATCGGTTATTAAAGGCGTTATGAACGGAGGCAGAGGTGTTATCATACAAGATGGTGAAGAAATTATGAAAATGGTGTAGTAGATTCGACACAGAAATGAAGGCCATCATGATCGCCCTGAACAAACTTAACGAATTGGTAGATGAAAAGAACTTAACAAAACAAAACAACCCTTATTAGACTCTACAAGTTCGCTACAAGACTAGAAAGAAGACCTTTTAGTATCAATTCAGAAATCGAAAGAAATATCAAGGAAGGACTACATATACTCAGAGAGAGGGAAAACAATAGAGTGCATCTCTGTGGATTCCTGTACACTGTATCATCACATAAAATGAAATGGTCGATAGAATCGCCAAAGAGGGCACCAGCAAAAATCAAAAGAATGAAAGTGTTCCATCGAAGCCATTACCAAAGAGAGACTAGTGGTATAATATCAGAGATGGATGGTATTCAAAGGTATCTGGAAGGAAAAGAACAAGAAAATGTGACCAGATAGAAAGACACCTAGCCGTAAAGATTCATCAACTAAGAACTGGCCGTTGTCCCCTGAGCAAACAGCTAGACATAGAATTGGAGCAGCATCATTCACGACCGGCAAAGGCTGTTACTCCATAGACTGTGAAACTGCATTATGTGAAAGATGTCAGATGGCCCCAGACACCATCAAACACCTCGTACGCGATTGCAATGTCCTCAATAACTTCAGAGCCAACACAATAGGAGTCAAGGCAGATGCTAGCTTTATTGTGACCACGGAAGTCGCCCAAGTCGAGACTCCTCTGCCTTAAGGGTCAGAGCCGTTGCAATAACAAGTATTAAGGTCAAATAAATAAAGTTTATATTGTAAAACAACCACCCGACTAGTTAATTTTCTGTCGATGCTACTTTTTTTATGTCCCGCAAACATTTTCTGAGTGCAAGTCAACTCAAAGATTTTGAACAACTTACAGTTTCAAAAACAACTCATGTGAAACATGGGCAATTTAAGTCGTGAGCCTACACTTTTTCGTGGGTGTGTTTGGGATATAAAATATGCTTTCCAGTGCAGAAATCGGTTTACAATAAATTACTTTTTGTAGAATGAATTCTTTACTGCATCAAAAATACAAAATTAAAAAATAATAAATTAAAATCTGTCAAGCCTTCGACAGTACTATCATCATTGAAATGAATATAATCCAACCCAAAAGATGTGCAAAATAAATATGGTTTCAACATAAAAACAACATCTTTTTAAGATCAAATTAAAACTACGTAATCATGTGCATTTTGTTCTACAACCAAGCTGAAGCATGATAAGATGGTTAGTCAAGCTTGGCGATTGAAAGTTACTATCTAGTTTATCCGAAATACATGAAACAGACCAGTGAGAAATGAAAAATGTAAAGTTATTAAAATGCAAAACAATAACAAGAAATATCTTATTTTGAAATTAAAATGTGGGTAGACATTCTGTCTCGTTTAATTCTAATCTAAAATTTTGTTTTTGGCGATGCTTTGAAGAGGACTCGATTAAATGAGCAACACAAGTTATTTTAAATTTGTAAAAATATTGACTGACTGTAAATATGAAAGTATCTTTCCCAATTTTAAAGCAATTGGACTAATAAACACTTTGAAAATATGTACATATAGGCAAACAATAATGGGCACATTCATACAAGTAAATAATCCATGACAAAACAATTACCATTTTTCTTATTTTTACTACTGTCATGTTCAACCAAATTTAATGCATGTGGGTCGTCATGAAATGGAAAAGCAAGTTATTGTTAAATATAGAAATTCGTATTTCATCAATTACAGTATTTTTATTGAATATCACAGTATACTCGTATAGAAATTTAATATTCATTTTGTAATCAAACAATTGTATCAAATCAGTAACAGTGAAACCGACAATAGCTGAAAGCTAATTTATTGAAATATGTATTTCCATACACTGGACTAATTATTTTGAAAAAAAATTATAATACAAATTAATCATAAAAACTATTTTGTTAAACAGAAATCAACAAAATACAAAAACAAATCGATATAAAAATCAACAAAAAATTGGTATACTGAATTAGCCCCTCCTGAAGGTAAATGCACCTTGTCGTGGTGGAAGGGCTTGATTGCTCTTAAGATCCCAATAGCTATGCCGCAGAAGTCTAGTACTCCTGGTAGGGTCACCCTAGCCGGACAGTTCAAAGGGGACCTATAGTGTTGTCGATTGAATTTTCACATTTAGGCTTATAACTGAGCATTCATGATAGATATGAATACCATTTTTAGAATTATATGACGGCATTCATATCCTTCAAAAACAAAAGAATATTTGAAATATCTATTTTTGTTTCTGAGAAATTTAATATTGTTGATATTCAATAGTGTGCACTTTAACTATTGAAAATTCACTAATATTAAAATTCTCAGCAACAAAGTAAATATTTACCAAATTCATTTTGTTTGAAAGATAATAACACAATGATATAATTCTAAAAATTATAGTCATATCCATCATCCATAAAAAATACTGAGTTATAAGCCTAAATGTGGAAAATCAATAATTGTCGACCCTACTAATATAGATCAAATTCAAGGAGACAAAACAGTGTCGTAAGTTAATTGAAAGGAGCTAATCATATTTGAATCATTGAATATCAAACGCTTTTTATTATTCTTCAGTTCTAGTCCATTCACAATTGATGTTTACGGCCCTTAGAACCAGTCCAAACCAAAGGTCATGTGACCTATGACTTTGAAATTTTAAAAGTAATTGGTTCAGTAGTTTCAAGGATATAAAAATGGCCTTTAAAAAGCGCCCTATTTAGGGGCACACAAAACCTTGAGTTAACAGTCCCTTATTTTAGTATGTCCCTGTGGGTTGTCATCTAAATTCACAGAACAGGCACCTGGATTTCAGCTTAGTTGGGAAATAGGAAGTATGATTTTTAAGGGGTAAATTACCCCCTCCCCGTGTCCACCTTTAATTTCAATGTTTATTAACCTTTCATTGGCCAAGTAATATATTGTCTTCATAATACAGAATGTTTGGTAAAAACTGATATATGTACATATTGAAATTTACAATATCATTATTGTCAAAAATTGAGAAGTTAATAAATACAAAGCAGTTTCGGAAATAACTCAACCAATTTTCTTTGCTATCACTGAATAATTTTAAAAGATTTGGTGAAAAACATTTTTTATACTTCATGCGTTAAGCACTATAATTTAAGGTAGACACATGAGAGTGCAATTACTCTATTAGTTAGTTAATTAGTTAGTATGTATCTGATAAATGTAAAAGTTTAACAAACTCTGAATAACTAATTCTGCCATCATTATCTTTATCCAACTCTGAAAATATTTGAACTGAAAGAGTTTTAAATTTATTCATAGAATATTTGTCACTAAGCATTGGTGAAACTCGTAAAAAAGCATAGTCTAAGTCATCTAAAGTTAGGAAATTTCGACACTGAGAATCTAAAGCCACAAATATCTGTCTAATAGCCACGTCAGAAAGTGAGCGTCTTGGATCACCGTCTGACGATTTTTGATTGTTTATATTTGGAAATCCAAGAAAGCTGTCTGTTTCCAGTCGAGCAAACATCAACTGCTGGAATCTAAAACCAAACGAACAAAACTTCAATACATCAAAGTCTATTAAAATATGTATAATACCGAATTGTAAATAATGATAAAAAATTCACAGTATATTTTCAACAAAAACATGTCAACGATAAAAAAACATAAAGCAAAATTGTCATCCATAAAACCGCATACACATACTTTTATACATTGCATACAATGCTTTTCATTCTAACTCGTGTTACACCCTCTCAAGGTATACCTACTATGCTTCGATTTGGATAAAATTTGGAACACTTAAGTATATAAATGTGATCACCTTCAGGACATTTAGAAATGTTTGTGTATATTCCATCTTGATTTCAATTAATTAAAAGTGTAACTTGGAAAGACTCATCGACAAATAAAATGTTATATTGAAAAAAATCTATAAATAGGCTGAAAGTTGAGAATTTCAAAAATTAAATTTCTTGACACGACTATTGATAATTGAGCATCAAATGGTCATTTGAATGGGAGCATTTTGAAACTAAAATCCTTGATAAATTTTAGATAAGGGTATATTAGCTTAAATTTTAACATGTGTAGTAATTATGTAAAGTATTATTAGTATAGGTACTTAATAAAATATTATTTCATACATAGAAAGTTCCACGTCAAGGTCACGTGATTTAAGCAGGACCTGTCAAAAATGTGTTAAAATTAAGAAATAGAAATCCATCTTTTAGTAATTTTAATGACTAAAAATCATTCCTATCATATTTTAAATTATGTCGTTAATAGATAAAAACGTCAAAATTAAAATTAACAATACGACGGCCTTCATAAAGCAAGAACCAAAGAGGCGATAATAATGCTTTCAAATTTGCCTTCAAAATTTTAGCAACATTAGATTTTTCATTTGGATTCTGGCCAAAAAATCGATTTTGTTTCGTCAAAAAATCAATAGGCTCATGTTTAACAAACATTATAGATTTGTATACTTATGTCCTAGTCGACCTGCATACTAAATTTGAAGTCAATTGGACCACGTTCAATTTTTGACTTGATGATGTAGAATGAAATCTTTACTGCAGCAAATATACAAAATTACAAAATAGTAAATTAAAATTTGTCAAGTCTTCGGCAGTACTAACATCATACAAAATAAATATAATCTAACCAAAAGATGTGCAAAAATATATGGCTTCAACATAAAAACAGCATCTTTTCAAAATCAAATCTAAACTACGTAATCATGTGCATCTTGTTCTACACCAAAGCTGAAGCATGATAAGATTGTCAGTCAAGCTTGGCGATTAAAAGTACTATCTAGTTTATCCGAAATCCCAAAATCAAAATCCATGAAACAGACCAGTGAGAAATGAAAAATGTAAAGTTGTTAAAATGCAAAACAATAAAAAAATATGATGCGGGACTTAGGACCAACAACTTCTGAAAAATCGTATTTTGAACATGGGTGATTAAAGCCATAGTAGATTCCTAAGAGGGTGGGGCCGTAACTGACAGTATACAATTTGGGCATAGGTACTGGCGATTTCAAGCAGCACAATTTTGATCAAATGAATCAGTTTTACATTGTAAAACAATCACCCGCACAGTGGGACAGAGGTAGATAACATATTTTTAAATGATAATTCCTATATCTATTAGTTCATTACTATCATATTTAGTAGACACGCTATGGAGGAAAATTTCATTGGAAAAATTGACATAGGTTATTTCCCCTAATCAGTGTTACACAAACTCAGTTTTTAAAGCCATTGGTGGCATATAGACAAACTTTAGGGGCTTTCAGAATAATTATACAAAAATATCAATACCTACTTAATTTTATGTGACAAAAAATACCTAAAACTGACATTCTCATCTATGTATAAATTTTTTTTTTTCAATCACTTATCTTAGTTTTTTAATTAAATTTGCAACATTTTTTATATATAATAATTTTTATAGTTAACTTTAACTGATAGTAGTGGCCTTTAAATTTATTTTGAATTTCGACCTGTATCATCAAAACATTTGCGGAACGGTACCTTAATGACAGTAATCATTTGAAGTTTCAGTTAGATACCTACACTCGCATTAATTTGTATTTTAGATTTTCTATGTGACTCATTTTTACTAAAAATAGTAGGTCAACATTTATAAGTCTTTAGTTAAATAAGAATATTTTTAGTGGGTTTTATGGTATTCAATTGGTGTTATGTACAAACTGATAACGTAATGTTTATTTTTAATATTTTTCTGCATATTAAAAAATAAATTCTAAAATCACTCGAAAAATGTGAAAATTAGACATGATTATAAATATTTTGGATACGGGAAAAATTGGGACTAACTGGGACCATTAAAAAATGATAGATTCGGGTGTGTAGTTTATGCAAATCAGAAAAAGGTTTTGCACAGATTTGTTCTCTGCCTTGAGAATCCCAAAGTTAAAATGTCAGTAAAATGTCAATAACATTTTTCTAAAAATTCGTTTATCAGGTACACTTACTTAAGAAATGTTTTTATACCACATAAAACTTTAATAAATAGTTAATATAGCTATTGAGCGCATTTTCTTGCATTTTTAGTCATAAGTAGTATATTCGAAGTAGTGTATTAATTATCAGAAGTTATTAGTTGTTCTATCATGCATAAAAACATTCTAAAATATTATTATATTTATTAAAGCCATTTTATATTTTTAGACCACTGTATAATATAAGAGGTAACTAAAAGTAATATAATAAAATACATTTCAATTTATTTTATAAATATCTTCAGAAGGTTAACTAATCAGCAATATGCTATTAAAAGCATTAAATTTATGCCTAAATTCACTTTGTATATAATCAAAGACAATCATCAGACAATATGTTGTTGGGGATGTAGACGCCAAATAATAATGAATAATTTCTTTAACTGTTAATTTCTTTTCTAAATACATAATTAAATTACAGAAATTAAACATAATTCATAAACATCAATATTAGCAGGACATCCATCTATATGCTAGTTTCGGGGTATTTGCCCCTCATCAGCATTCTAACCGCTGGACTACGAGGTCGACCACCAACATCGATGTTTATGACTTATATCTATAAAGCCCAGTGTTGTAGATTTAATGTCTATAAACAACCTGCGTATATAACGTTAAGGCTGAATTGACAAATAACTATGTTTCAAATGTGGAGAACACTGACCAGTAAATATTTTATTTAGAACCGTCAAACAATACAAAAGAAATTAAATATAATTCATAAACATCAATATTAGCAGGGCCAATTACCCCGCTAGTATTGATGATTATGATTTAAATTTATTTCGTGTTGTTTGGATGTTCTAAATTGTACCAACTAAACACATTAATGATTCCATTGATATCAACATATCAACTTCAAGGGATACTAAAATATGTGATGCTTCGATATTTAATTTAGTACTTATTGTGATTTTTAATATATCAAATTTTGGTACTAAGGCCTACATAGTTACCATAGCAACCCACTGAAAAGCAAATGATTCAATGAAAACCAAGATTCAACTTTAGTGGGGATAGACACCAAAACCATATTGATAGGATATGTAGTTTAGGAGTTAATGAATTTTGTCGCTATTTAGCCATTCTGACCCACTGCCCGTCTAGTTTTTATTCAGAATTCGCACATATTTTCTGAGCACAATTTAACTCAATGACTGCGATTGCTAAAATTAGGCGCAAATGATAGAAAGGCCGAGTCTATTCGGGCGTACTCCCGGAAATATTGACATTCTTTTTTGGACGTATGTCCAAATATTGTTAACATCAAATCCATGGCACTATCCTTAGAGTCAGTTTTTTTCTTGAATAAGGTATTTAATATGTTATTTTAATGATAAGTTTAGTGTAGTAAAATAATTTATTCAAGAAAAACTGGCCCTAAGGATTTAAAAATAAATTTATTTACGTACGTCCGAGCAAGAATTTTAATATGTCGGGAAGTACATCCGAATAGACACTTCCATATAGAAAACCCCTCAAACTGTTAACAATTTTTTTTAGTTTTGGCGAAACTACCTACATTTTAGACAGGAAAATCAGCAAACTTTTTTTTCAGCAAAATTGGACATAAAACCACCAAAAGGTCACTTTCTAATTATCGTACGGGATGTCTGCTGCTGCTAGCCCACCAAATTCGACTACGGCGCATCTTATAAAATAAGAATGATGGAAATAAGTGAAGTAGAATATACTTTACGAAACATTTGAAGTTTCGACTTCGATTAATTGGATTTGTTCGAATATTACCCTAAATAGTTTTCAAATTTGATACGCACGATACCAAAGTGTGTAAAGTATTTATTTAGCTAGCACTAGGCTATCAAAAAGTCGGATTTTGTACCTGGGTAGGCACACTCGATCTGAATGAGGTTTGGGGTCAAATAAATAGCCCATGAAATATATTTGCATTTCTTACATGCCAACCGCTACTGATTACATTTTTTTATAAAAATATCAAAAAAATCTAGATATCTATTTTTTGGTGCTATTTGTACGAAAACGTCTTTCTTGTGAACGTAAGACCACGCCATTTTTTAAATTGTTTTTAACATCATGAGAAGTCAGTAGTATAAAGCGAAGCAACTTTTCACCGATTTTTTTAGCATTGGAAAAATAGATTGAGTGGCCTATTTGAGTTACCCCAAAATCTATATGCAATATTTGTACAATGCAAGACTTATATTTTTGAACTTGTATTCACATATACTATGCAATAAAAACATCAAATCTTTGAGACTCAATATTGTGATTAAAACCCTCTGGGCTCCTGGACTATATGCAGCCACATCTGCCTTTATGCCATGCTAAATAAAACTTTTCTGATAGTTTATCTGTAGTGACTTGTAAAGGCTTTTACTTGTGAATGATCACCACAACCCTGATGTACACTCTGTATAATTTTCATCAATATACTATACTATGGGTCTACATATCTGTATCTATTTATATCTCGATGGGCTTCCAGCTTCTATGTAAACAAATACATGTCATTCAATTCCATTTCAGAATTGAACACCATACTTCTATGAATGTTCTAAAATTATATTGTAGTAAAACACATAAATACTCGTATTGGCAGCAACTATTAACTAATCGAAAGTTACTTGGAGAGTAAATATATCCTAGTCAAAAGTTACTGGGGGAAGAACTTTTGAAATGAGTAACTTTCAACTGTTATATTGCAATATAAATATATCACTTCAGAGTTCAGTTTATCGAATACTTAGGTTATTCAATTCATTCATAATGAACTTACCTATCTAGTGACAAACCAATTGAAATTCCTTGTTCATTTTCAACATCACCACTTTCAATTAAATGTTTTAATTCTTGTTTTGTAGCTCGATAACCCATAAGTTCTAACATGGAAACTCTAAGATCACTCTTGTTTAAATATGATTTGTATTCTTCATCAGCATTGTAAAACGCCATCACTATTCGTTTCCTATTTATTTTGATCGAATTAATCATAATAATTCTAAAATATACAGAAAATATCAAAACAAAAAAGGCAAATAATTTCTATTTTGACACATTATAATATTTCAATGCTTTTATTTGTGAATTAAATTTTAAATTTACCGTCCTATCCCACCCCAAATCTGTCAATTTGATAGTTGCTTACCATGTACTTTAACAAATACAGGATCCTGTTATAAGGGAAATACCTATTATTTTACCAAACTGTCCTTGGTAGTTGTCCAAAATATTAAGGTTGCTAAATATAGTTGTATATAGTGTACTAAATTTTAAAAACAACTACTGTACACTCCCATTCACCAGCAGACAGGATAGCTCAGTGGGTAAGACATTTACCACCCATGCTAGAGGATTGGTTTCGAGTTCAAAGAGATTGATACCAGTCTTGTAGTGGCTTATGCTGGTGAATAAAAATTAAGTCTTTAAACATGTAAAGAAATTTACCTAATAGTAAGATACTATGTTATTAACTAGATGGCATAATGATAAACACATTGCTATGTATGTTGGAATACAATAAAATTTAAAAAATGGTTTTTAGTTTTCTGGCATTTTTAATTTTTTGAGCTTATTAAATTTGCCAAATTATTAAACCATCAAACTTAATTTTCATGAAAAGAACATAATAAGATCATTTAAATTCGCTAAGAACCACAATTTATAAATATTTAAGCATACATTAAATAAACCTATTTATAACAATTAGATAAGTTGTTTTATAGATAAAAACCTCTGGAAGTTCATCTCTGAGTTAGTACTACAATATAAGTGGAAATCATGATGACTTTTGTGAAATAGAAACCTTTTAAGCTAATATTTTTTTCATCTTTTTCTTCTTCATCAGATTTTTTGGCACCTTTGCTAACACAATTTTTATTTTGAAATTATATTTGCTTTAAAACAAGAAAACTGATCTTAACAAAACAAGGTCAAACATGCCATGTTTTAAATTTGATTGGGGATGATCTTTTTATATATTTCATCAAATATACACTTGGGAAAGGTCAAGAGAATCTCTAAAAATGAAAATTTTAATTGTGATTCCAAATTCAGCCCCAACTAGGAATAGTTGAATCATAATGAGGAAATATTTGACAATTTTAAAAATATAAACATTTATTTTATTTTATTTTTTGTAAAGTATAAAATTGTCAAGATTGGACTTTAAATTTGATTTTTTTATAACAAGCAAATATACCCCCTCTGAATATCAATATTTTATTCATAAAAATGAGATAATTTGACTTATTTTCATGGATTTGGGAAAATTCAACATGTACAATAATCTACATAATTCATCTATGCATATTATTTTTAAATGAGTATATACTTTTGCATACTCTCCTCTCTTTTAAATTCTTTTTTTTTTAATTAACTACATTACAATATCTTATTCAAACTTGGAAAAGGTAAAATTTATATAATTTCTGTTATGATATTTGAATTAGTAGACACCTTTAGATAAGTAGACCCATCAGTAAGTATTCAGACATATTCGTGAAAATATCAAATCTATAATCCTTATATAAAATTGTTTGATTATTTAAAAAAAATCAATATTAGAATGCTTGCAAGTAGGTCTGACCTTAGCAAAAAATGCTGATACCATTTGTACAGAGTTCGATCATCTTTCATCTCCAAAGAAAAGTTATTTTCATGATCTTATTTATTGAAAACTATAGGTATTAGTTGTGACTAATGAAAAGTATGAAACATTTTTTTGGAGATAAAAGACAATCCAAGCACCCATGTGCTGGGGTATCAAAAATATTGCTGTGATCAGACCTCCTTGGTGGCATTCTGACAAATTTTTTTAAATAATAAAATTTTATAGATATTGTGACTCATTTGATGTAAAAGTATATCCACAGTTTTTTTCATTTTTCAGTAGAAGCATTTAAAATTTTAGGAAATAATTTTATCTAAGTTTTTTTCAGAAATGTCCCTTTACTAAAATATTTTTTCTAATTTTGGATTTCATAATCTATTTGCTAGCCTCTACCAGAAAGGTTGCTCGATTTTTATAGACTTATAATCTGGTTTCTATATTTATGTCTTGTATAAACTATGCTCTTTCTGTGCTCTCTATCCTTTCTACTCATAATTTAATATTTAGTAAGCATGGCTCAAATACCAGTTGATTAGACAACAGATAAAAGCAATGTAGGTTGTATTCAGGTTCTAATAATGCAGCATCTGTAGAAATAAAACTAAGAGAAGAATTAGGTGATAAAACACTTCACCAAACAACAATTTTATCAATTAACAAACAATTTGATGACTGGCAGTGTATTGCACAGCAAATCACCTGGAAGACCAACAACTGTCAGAACAAATTTGTAAACTATACATAAATATTCTATATCCATCCAATAAATTTAGTTGTCATTAGGTTTTGAATATAAATCTATTCAGTGTAGTGTAGCTGTACCTAAAATCAATTGATTAAGTATTGGTTGGATCAAGTATATAATATTTATTAGTGGTATACAAATAATACATTACAAAGGGTATTCAAAAAGTTTACATACTAATGGCAAAAACACAAAAGTTTGTTATGATGTTATTGTTAACTTGATCTTTATGGATGCATCTCTGTTGATGTATTAAAAGTCATAGATATCATATGGATTCAAATTCAAACTTTCAATCGATTACAAGCATCAAAGTTGAAGAATGGAATCGAAGTATGAGTGCTTCAGGTAGTTTAAACCATCTGTTAACAGCCTTCCTAGATAGTGCTCCTTCTTGTACAACTGTATACAAATTGTATTCTGAATTCCATCAAAGGGGTTTGTCTCTTATTAATTCTGCAAGGGATGGACATCTTATAGAGGCCTCAAATAAAGAAAATGTGGAGGCAATTCAAGGGATTTTGTCTATTGATGCACATGTTACACTTGAATATCTAAGTGAGCAGTTAGGCATTTTCATTGGAAGTGTTTACAATATCATGCATGACAAACTGAAAATTAACAGGGTTTGCACCCATTGGATGCCTCTTCTCTTGACTCAAAATCAAAAGAATTGTTGAATTTCATGGTGAGGAAGTGAATTTTCACTATTGAAACAGTAATTCACATCAACTAAATAACTTTATAACTGGAGATGAGACCTGGGTTTATTGCTATGACCTAGAGTCTAAGCAGAAATCAACTCAATAGATAAATATGAGATAATTTATTTTAAGCATAATAACAGTACCAATAATAAGATATAATATAGCCTAAAAAGGGTTCCAGTGTATAATATCCAGTATAGTATCCAGTATATAATATCCAGTGTAACCTCCAATAACATGCCTGAGTTTGGGGACACAATTTGGCATTATTCTATAGGTATTTTGAATCATCCTCATGATGTAATCAGCTCAGGCAGTTACTGTAGGCATGCTTGTGGACCTTGAATTTGAGAAGCAACCAGATATTCTCGATAATATTCATGTCTGTTGAAAATGGGGGCTAGGGCAGAACCCAAATGCCATTATGCTGCAAGGAGTTAATTGAATGATGGGCTCTGTGTACTGGGGCATTGTCATGCATAAATATGAGGTTGCCACCATTGGTTGCAGGCACAGCATGATTCACAAGGATGTACATGTGACAATCTGCATTTATGATGCCATGGATAGGCACTATGGCACCAGGCCCATCTCTGGTGATGCAGCCCCCAAACATAACCTTGACCTGGAATTTGCAGCACTGCAGTGTGTGAGTCATTGATGTTAATTTAATTGAGATTGCCCAAAATTAATTAAGAATTTCAAAACTCTAATATTATTGTAACTTGCACTTTGTTAATGTAGTTGCAATTAATTTTCATAGTACTGTATATGCAGTCAACATGCATAACAGGTTCAAAGCCTTGTTGAACTCAATCACTGATGAAATGCTACCCAAGTCAATTTGGGAAGAAGCAAAATCCATATACCATGTGTTGGCCCAAATGACTCTTGTGCAGAAGCACAAGGAACATTGTAATGAGTGGATCTCAATATCCACACTTAATCTAGTAGACCAGAAGCAGGTTGTATCAAAGAAAAATGACAAGAAAACTTACTATCATTTAAAAAATGAAGTTTAACAGTATATTCATCTTGACAAGAACAAATGGCTTGTATCAGAATGTGCTTTAATTAATGAATTTGACCAATAGGGCACAGTGAAATCATTCTTCAATAAGGTAAAAGCTATGAAATTATACAAGTTTGAACCTAGACAAGCCAATATCAAAGACAATTCTGGCAAGTTCATTCAGGGCCTGTGGTTCCTGACTGTTGGAGACAATATGCCACTAGACTCTATGGAAAACTGGTTGGCAAGCACATCCTGCATCATGAAGAGAAAGAACCATTTGGGTAAAGTTTTGGCTGTACTAAAGCAGATAAAGAATGGGAAAACACCTGGCACTGATTGATACCTGCAGAGTTCATCTAGTTAGTGGAACTGATGCTCAAGCATCACCTTATCTGAAGAATTTGGAACATGGATGAGTGTTCATTGGACTAGGGGACACAAGAGTTCATTTCTCTTTCAAAGCTGGTTCACACCTCAAGTGTTCCAACTACAAAACTATAGCACTGATTAGTCATGTAAGTAAAGTGTTTCTCATCATCCTTCTCAATCAGATGATGACCAAGATGTAAGAAGAATCCAGGATGCACAAACTACATACTTACAGGAAAGGAAGAGGCTCTATGGAATTGAGAAGTTTATGGCAGTCACTCAGAAGGCATGTCATATTTTCATTGATTACAGCAATGCCTTAAATGCACCAAGTCATTCTCAACTGTTCAATGTAATGCTTGACATAGGCTCTCAACTTATCTTATGTCTTTTTTTCAAGTGTTGTTTATTGACTTATGGTGTTGAAATTTGGACACTGATGGCAGCAGATGCCAGAAAAATCAATGCAGTGGAAATATGGGTTCTCAGGGTTCTTTGCATCAGCTGGCAGGACAGGCATACTAATATTAGTGTACTAAGTTAACTGAGGGGAGAGGCCAGAACTGATGCAAATAGTGAAGACTAAGATGCTAAGCTTATTCAGGCATGCCAACAACACTAATGGTCTGGTCAAAGATGTAGTCATTGGACCACATCCTGAATAGCATAAAAGGGGGAGACCTCACAGACAATATTTGGATGACATTAAGACTTGGCAGGGAATAAACTCAACCAAAGTAATTCAGCTGACAGAAAACTGTTACAAATGGAGGCAAATTGTTCATTCAACTATACAGAGTGAGGACAGCCTGCCTCATTGCAAGGATGTTGCTGACTGACTGACTGATATATTCATAATTCTTTGATTAGTTGTAGATATTTATATCAAGAAAAAAAGGACTATGATTGAATTATTTATAAAGAAATTTCTAGTAATACAAAGCATGATTATAAAGAATATACTTATACAAATATCTGTGTTAAACATGTTGCATGTATGATAAGGGACCCAAGCATAAACCTGTAATAGATGTGGATAAAAGGAGTTCAGATTCAAAATTATTTCAATTTATTGAGCTCAATAATTATAATCATATTGATAATCTTTGTATTTATTGTCATTCTGTAAGAGTCTCCTGTACTAAGTACATATCACAATCTATACCTACTATTGTTGTCACATACATAATTCTTTATGTAATAAATACACTAAAATTCAATTTCTATTACAACTTTACTCTTTTTGTTCTTTAATTAGGTGCCCATAAGTAACTTTACACTTGATATCACCAACATGTAAAATTAATAACTTACAATTAACTGTTGCGATTGCATCACAATTGCACAGTGTAAAATTCTAGGATAATCAAGAGTGCAATCTAGAGTATAGCTGATGTCAATAAATCAATATTAGAGAACTTTGTTCACTCGGTTCACTATCCACATGCATCATTTAATCTCGGTTGAGTGTTAACTACCCTAATGGCATATTGCAATTCCATTGAGGAAAGAATTTTTATTTTGGAAAAGAGTTTTCAAGGAGATGTACCATCTGTACAGACAGCATTCGGTGAAAGATTTCCAGGTAAGGTACCGCCATCAAGACAGACTATTTATGCATTAAAGAAAAAATTTCGTGAAACAGGCAGCGTTCATGATGCTAAGAAAAGCGGTCGACCTGTGTCAGTTAGAAGTCCGCAGAATAGAGAAACAGTGGCCCAATTTTACCATACAAATCCTAAAACATCGCAAGTTCAAGCCAGCCGTCAAATGCAGATCTCCCGATCATCATTACAAAGAATTATGAAAGATCTAAAGCTGAGGATGTGGAGACCGCGCTTGGTTCACGTGCTCAATGAAGATGACTTCGATCGCAGATCACAGTTCTGCGAGTGGTATGTGAATGTTACAGAAGAAGACCCAAGTGTGGAGGACCGAATCCTATGGTCTGATGAAGCAACATTTCATTTAAACGGGCAAGTTAATCGGCACAACTCCGTTTATTATGCTGAAAGCAATCCTCATCTTCTGATGGAAGGTAAAAGAGTTCAATCTCCTGGAGTCTGTGTCTGGGCAGCTATTCGAAGTTCCGGTATACTCGGACCCTATTTCTTTGAAGATACAGTTACCGGGGAAACGTACCTTACGATGCTACGTGAATTTCTACTACCTCAGCTGCAGAATGAAGACCTTAGCCAGATTATTTTCATGCAGGATGGCGCACCACCACATTTCGCGAATGTTGTTCGCACTTTCTTAAATGAACCTTTTTCAAATTGGATAGGTCACAGAGGGACAATTGATTGGCCAGCACGTTCTCCTGACTTAACACCCTGTGATTTCGCCTTATGGGCGAAGAAGGTGTGTTTTCATGAAATCCTGACTCATTGCAGACAGTGCGACAGAAATCGTTTGGAACAAGCAACTTTGTCAGAAAATTCGCCACGTGATAAAAGACAGGTGCTTGCAATGTAAACACTTCGAACATTTAATGTAATACAGTGACTATATTTGAACTGTTCAAATGGATTAAAAAGTGTGTTATGATGTGATAAAGAAATGAATTCATCTTTGTAATAAGTGTAAAGTTACTTATGGGCACCCCTGTAGTTTCCTTCCTACAAATAAAGCCTGTTGGACTTTAAAATGTGAGATGGACATTTATTAATCTAGGCGATGAAAAATTAATATTATAATAATGTTTTAGAGAGACGTAACTTTGGTGCTGGACGTTAGTTATTGAGATAATTAGTGCCATATTCTGACTTCCAGTAGATTTCAATACCACTATTATATTCATTTTGAGGGCATACAATACCTTATAGAAACTTAGCGGATATCAACGAAAGAAGGAACCTAATAAATATAATTACCAAGCGTAAGAAAAATTGAATAGGTCACATGTTGAGAACAGATAACTTACTGAAAACAGTCACTGAAGTTAGATTTCTAGGAAAATGAAGCCAAAAAAAACATGTTAAGAACAGATTTAGTAAAAGTTCATATTCAGATCTTAAGGAATTGGCACTTAACAGGAACAGTAGAGAAAGTGGAATCCATAAACATAAACCTGTCCCAATGTTTGTACTAAAACTATCAAACCTCGATATTAAGTTTAAAAACGTTCTCGGCTCCCGGACTAAGATCATCAGTGACCTACCTACAAACGATGGGGATATCCACACTGATTAGTGCGCTGTCAAACTTGACTAGAAAAAAGACCTTCGACTTCTATAATACCTACACACGTCCCTTTTAACAGAAACAGCAGAACTTTAAGGTTGTAAGCCTCTCAAACATTAATAACAACACAATCATTAGAGGGATGACGAATGCGTTGAAAGTGACAATATAGACTCGAGAATGGGTAAACAACCACCATATACTCATCTGTAACGACGGAGCGTTGGCTCAACAATATCCATAATTTATGTTTTCATCTAGATGCCATCTTGATGTTATGGTTTACATTGAGCAGCCATATAGATACAAGATCTGTTTCTATAAAAGTCGAGTATATGTGTATCTATAGTTTGCGATATTTTATTTTTAAAATATGTCTTTTACTCACGTTTGTACAGCTCCTCCACCCCGCAATCGAGGCCGATCTAGATCTCGTGGTTTTCATCGTTCTATAGGAGCTGACCGTTCTGTTGGAAGAAGACTGATTACTTCAGCAAGACCTCCTGGTGATAAATCAGATAACAGTAGCAATACCGACTATTAAATTATATTTCTTTTTACCATTTCAAAACTTGATCAGATTGTACATATTGATTTGTGCTTTCAGTTTAGTTTAAAAAAACCATGCAGAAACAGTAAAACTAGCATCTGTAATGGTACTGAAATTGTGAGGACATGTACCGTTGGATTGCTCCATTTTAAAAAATACAAGCGTGTTACGGAACAGTTAAAAATGACTTTGATGATACATTTTTTTGGCATTATGACTCTATTCTTCATGCCTGTGTACTCATATTTCTCTGGACACATGATAAAGAATTAATATTTGGACAATGCATGTATACCAAATTTTAGAAAATAGTTAGATTTCAAATATTAAGTTGTCACGGTCTGGTAGTCACATAAACAGGTCGAAATATTGGCAGGTCTGATTAATTACTTGAATGTTAATGTGCATCTATGCGATACACCAATAACAGAAGGACAAATTTAGCATTACTGAATGTCCTATTTTGAATAAAATTTCACTGATGACGTCATCAAGTCCAAAAATTAAAGTTTGTCCAATTTGCTTCACATTTGATCTGTTGGTTCACTAGACATTCAGTAACACATATCCATATTTGAAAATATATTTATGAATTTGTGTTACTGAAGCAACAACTTAACACTGAAGTAATCTTCGTACAATATTAACTAAATCGGTGTTTTTTTAAAGACAGCCTTTATTTTGTGTACTTTTCGAAAAAATCTTGTAAGAAAATTGTAACTTATGTTATCTCGATTTCGATTTTATGTGAAAATTCAATTTTTAACCAACAGTTTGTTGAAAACAGATGGTATAGGCATCAATATACACATCAATATGAAAATAGTATTCGCATATTACTACGATTAAATCCGTCTACATATTTTGGTTCTTAAAGATGGTTTCCATTTGCACATTACTGTTGGTGTGATTTCAACTCGCACACATTTGTTGATAGTTCATTCATTGTAAATTTCACTGGATGATTGAGTTATATAAATACAAATTATTTTATAGCCCAAAAGAGCAAAAAGTGTGTTACCTCAAACCAAAAAAAGAGTATTCTAAAGGTAACTTTGGGATTTGAACATACCTGAACAAAAGATGGGGGAGGGAGTAAAGGAAGGAAAGGGGGCAGAAAGAAAGAAAAAAAGGAGGGGGAGGGGGTAGTTAAAAATGGAAGGAGGAAAGAAGGAAAAGTGGGTAGCAAAAAAGAAGGGGCAGGGGTAGCAAGAAAGGAAAATAGAATATAACTTAGAGGGGAGGGGGAAAGAATGAAAAGATGGAGGGGGTAGAAAGAAGAGATGATGAAAGAAACGAGACAAAGCTACTTTTTTATTGAATTACTTAAGATCGTGGTTCAAATGGATTGGCTTTACAATAACATTATCCACATTGAACAATTCGCTCAACGTTATCACATACTGGGTTGTTTCAAAGGAGTTTCGAAAATCTACAGAAAACATTTTTTGTAACGCCAGAGAAAATCGTGAGTAAGGTTACGTATTCTTGTGCGTAACATTACACATTTGACTTGGCGTAACGTCATGTATTTGTCCGGTGCGTTACATCACGTATTTGACTGGCGTAACGTATGTATATGTCCTGTGTGAAGTCTGTACAGCTTCGCTCTCATTGAGAGCGCACTGGTTTGATATTTTGTATTTATCAAAACTAATTTGATAATAAAATAGTTGTCCATTTTTTTTGGATATATAATATTTTAACCTTTTGTACATACAGGGTGTCCGCGGAATTTTTGTGATGAAATTCCCGGTTTTTCCAGAACTATTTGTTAAATTCCCAGTTAGAGAA